>JAOVVI020000832.1:0-22395 GCA_028571085.2 Nepenthes alata | reverse complement strand
CACGAGTAGATAATGATCTCCTACCTAGGCAATGGAGTTAGTATACATAATATCAATCATGACGATCTCACAAACCTCTCCATGTGCAACACTTGTTGACACAAAGAAGTGTGTCACACTAGAATCAAATAAAATATAAGTGAGATGATCATAAATATAAATGGTACCTCACACCACATTAGGTGAGTCCTGGGCGTGCTACTCTATGACTACATAAACCTGACCTCGCTTCTGTGGCCTTTGCTGATTGGCATACACTGACAATCCCCACCTAGGCACCCAACAATTGTTAATGAAATGCCCAGCCTTGCCACAATTATAACATACCCAGGGTGCCAACCGCTCTGCAGAAGGAGCCGCTAGAGCAGACGTTGAAGATGTGATGGGTGTCAATGTTACCTTGAAATCCCTCGCAACGTGGCCCATCTTCGAGCACTTGAAATATCACCGTCTACTATCATGATCACTTATCTTCTTATCGTTTCCTGGGAAGGAACTAAGGTGGCCCACTCTATAGCTGGGGTGGTGGCCATTGATTCAATTTAACCCCTCCGGAATAGTGCCGGCTGAATAATCATCATGTGCTTTAGGACGATACCATACTCTACTAAGTTGAAGGGGAAAAATTGCATCTAGATATGATTGTAGCGACCCGAGCCCTAATCATCAAATTTGGTTCAGACTACTCATACGGAAAACCTCAAAACATAATGCCATTAAATATTCATCATGATTTTTGACATTTTTTTCAATTATAAAACCATTATCTCATTAATGCATTGTGCAAATATCATTAAAACAAAAACTACTAAGAGTTACAGGTCGCAACTCAAGAGAAAAGTACTAAATCTCTACCACAATATATCCTGTCTATTAGCAAAATAAATAATAATTACTAGTCTCCAAAATTCTCTCTTCTTGAAAGTCTCACAGCAAGTGTAAGATCACTCGGTAGAGCTATGTACTCAAATCGAATCTAGAGCTAGTAAAATTTAAGGAGAAGTCAAATGCCTAGCAAATAATAATAATAATCAATAATGCATAATAACTAATAAATATCCTGGATATGTAATATCAAAAATACACCAACCGCAACAGTAATATAAAGCTCAGCAATAATTTGTATCCATGGTTTTATAATTCATTGTAATTATGATTCAAAGGCAATAACAAGCATAGGTCTCATCAGACGCTTGGACCACGAATATAAAAGGATTCCGTATAATTCGAATCTTACCAATAGCAAGTGGGGATCCCCGAAGTCCAACATCATGAGAAAAATAAGAATTCCCTGGGTCCGAATATCAACGTCAACAACCTGGATATTGAATAATAATAGGAAATCTCACTGAATCCAACACATGGATCGTAATGAAAGCAACTTATGGATTCTATTGAATTTCAAACTCAAAAGGTATCAACAGTGACGCGATATTATGAAAAAAATACCTAAATCTTATTATATTACTGTGAATCAAAGTTGGGTCTGTCACCCCCCCCATTAACTAGGTGTGTACCACAAAATACCCGATATTCACAAGTTTGACGTGCGATCAAACCTATAATCTACCGAGAGCGCCAAACAAAGCATAAATATCTCACCAACGCGTTTTTCCTCTACCACCAATGGTATAAGAATAACCACATCCTTTGCTTATAAAGTATGGAAATTATCTCAACATGTTAAACCCAACATCCCTCACCATGGTATCTATCAGCATCACACCATATAATGGTCACATGGCTATCATAGCTATAATTATCCCTCCATTCTAAGCGATATTTCTCGTCACCATCATAATATAGAAATCAATATTGGGCTACTATTGACCGCACTAAGGTTTCACATATTTCATATTTCTTGATACCATAGTTTTTCATATAATCTCATTTGCCTTAACAATAAGAAGCCAACAACATACTTACGCAATCAAGTATAATGTGAAGGAACTTTGTAACGTACAATGATAGAAGTATCATTTGGTACTGATAAGGATCGTACTCACACAACCAAGGCCAACATAAAGAAGTCATCATGAAAAGAAATGAAAAAAGTTCATGGACACACTAAGCATCTAACTAGTATTATCTCACTGGTCCACGATGGCCCACCAAGTCTTGTGACTCACACGACAACGCCGCCAAATATAAAACCTAATTTAGACTAAAACTAAGTCAGGTTCTCTAAAATTCGGCCATCAGCCCACACATCACCATGCACATCAATATTGTGCAATTCTACCCTATTATTAATGAGCTTACCATTTTCCTAACCCCACTTTTAAGGTCATAAAATGATAAAATGCATACCGATTATCACTATCAAATAAAATCTGTGAAATATCACTTTTCTTTGAATTCTGTCCCAGTGTTTGGGCACCAGCCTAATGCCACTTGGGCACTGAAATTTTCACCTCAAAGAAAAGAAAACGAGCTCTCATTTCCCTCACACGTACACACACGCACGCACGCACATATATATCAACAATCTAAACTATGTATGAAACTAAAATAAAATAAAAATACAATAAACACTGTAACTTATTTGCCTGAATCGCTTTTCACGGCCAAGAGCAGTATTTCCCGCTCTATTTTATTTTATTTTATTTACGCTTTGAAATCCTCCTATGCCGTGGCTTCAAATACAGCGAGTATTTCTTTCAAAATCTCATCAACAAATCATCCAATCATAGCATTTACAAGGCAAGCATGCATTACTAAGATTCCGTCATGCAATTTGCACCAATTTAATTTTTGTATATATACTAGTACTATTCGTCTTCTGCATCTTCTATTACAACAGCTATTCATCTTGTTGTGGACGAGTTGAATTTCTCCAACACCTATTGAACCACCACAACCCATTGTTTGGGACTACCTTTAAGCGATAGTAAACTTAAGGAAGCCTAACGTTTGGTCTCCACATACAAAGACCGTGCTCTGTCTTCCCAACCAAGGAAAATCAAAATGGTTGAGCTGATAATCCATATGGAATTCAGCGGATTTACAAAAGAAATAGTAGCACATGCATATTAAAGGGAAGAATACTTACAAGCAGATGGAATATGTAAAATACGAAGAATATGTTGGGTTGTGAGTCATTCCTTTGTGAGCCCCATGCCTATTTGATGTATCACTCGATGGTACGCACGATGACGCACGTGCATTGAACTAATCAGGAGAAAGTTGCTGTGTAGTGCCCGATAGGCACCTAATCCTTACTTGTGCACCAATTCCAAATTAGGAAAGCTCAAGGGGCGCCTGAGAGGTGCACATGCGCTCATTGGCCAGGTTAGGGCCGCATGATGAGTGCCCGAGGGGTGCTCGTGCGCTATTTATTCTGTGGGCTCGCGTGAGATACATAACTGATGGGTTTTTAGCTGCCATTCATGATATAGAAGGCCTTGATGCGATTTTTAAGGTTACACTTTGTGACTTTCTAAGATTGGAGCGCCGGTACTATGAGAAAAAGAGAGAAAAGAGAAAAGTGGAAGATTTGCTTGTCCAATTAAGTTTCAAATTGAGTTCCATTCTCCACCAACTTTGAGTATATTGTTCTTAAAATTAAGGACATTGTTCTGGTTGTCTCTTCTCTTTTTTTAATCTTGTGCTCTTTATTGCTTGGGCTCACTTATTATAAAGAGTTATACTCTTACATTTATTGGGGTTTGTGTAACTAAACATTGCATAGTGGATATTTTGAATATATAGTTCTGCGGTTTTTCCCTTCTCATTTAAAAGGGGGTTTTCCACATAAAATCTTGTATCATTCATTATTTGTGATTATTATTGGTTTATTGTGTTATTAATTATTTTATCATGGTTTAAAAAGCGGTCCGATTCCCAACAGAATCACGTGCCTAATTTTAATTTTGGCACACAATTAGAGCACCGTTTTCAGCAACAGTAGAATAGACAATGGCGGCTCATGGCAACATCCAACAGCAGCTTCAATGACAGTTGGAACACCTCCCCTGACAGTCGCAACCCACAGCAGCAGCTTCAGTGCCTCTTCTTTTGCTTCAATTTCTCTCTTCTCTCTGTCTCACTACTCTCTCCATTCTCCCTCTGTCAATGTCGTCCGAATGAGTGGCAACAAAAGTGAGAGGAAACCTGTATATATCGAAATCACAGATGAAAGATGTGGCCAAAACTTTGTTGTAGCCGAATGAATTTGGCCAGTAAGAATGAACCATTGGTCGGCCATGGGAAGGAAGGAGGGGCATGAGCAGTTAGGGCATGAAGAAGGAGAAGGTAGTTGAGGATTTGTTAGGGAGAATCAGCAGTGCTTCTCTCTCCTATTTATGATTTTTATTATTATTATTACTATTATTACTATGGTGAAAGATTCTCTGAACTTTTGATATTTACTAATTTAAATAATACATCTATGTCACTTATGAAATACAAATTCAAATTTGCTGCAACTACGAATGCTTGTGTGCTAGGCTTTCTTTTTTTAGCCCTTTTTGACTTGGAGGGTTGAGACCAAGTGTAAATGATAGCATAATAGCTCAGCTTGCTGGTTAGCATCCAGCAAGCCTGTCCAGTTTGAGATCCCATCGCCTGTTCCAATTGAGAGGCCAGTGACTGCAGTCCAACTCACTTTTAGTTTAGTGCTGGGATGCAAGTTAGACATTGCTTTTGAGTTACTGTGTTGCCCAATGTTTACTTCTGATATCTTTGTAATATTTCTGGTGAAGCTCTAGTTTAATATTTCCATTTGAGTTTCTTGAACAGTTTTACTAAAATGAATTAGAAAATCAGATAATAAAAACAAAAAACTACTTGTTGATTTTTATTTATTTATGTATTTTATTAATTAGTGGCACAATGACTAGCATATTAAATTCGTCTTTCAAGCAAAATTTGATTAGCTTATATTTTATGTTGTTGATTGCATTTTCCCTTATGCCAAGGAGCTACATTTGAATCTTGCTAGCACCACAGAAATTCCTCTTCAACTAAATTCCCCATTCAATGGAAAAAGCATTATTGTGCATGTTTAAGAGCAGGCAGTTAATATAATAGAGAAAATAAGAAGAGAAGCTACCGGTTGAATAAAATTTGTAGAATTCAACACTTCAACTGCATTGTGATACTTGACAGCTGTCAATAAGGCAGCATTCATTTTTTATTTTTTCCTCTAAGAAAATTTCTACTAGATCTCACTTTCCAACTTTGGGTATATACATACATACATACATACATATATATATATATGTATATACATACATGCATACATATATATAGATATGTATATACATACATACAGATATGTATATATATATATACATATACATACATATATATATGTATATATACATTTATATATATATACATGCATACATACATATATATATATGCCAATGGCATATTTGAGCAGTTTCCCTCTACTTCCAACTTTGTGATGTAGATCCATTTCAGGGTCTATATGTCAAGGATGATTTTATCAAGACGAGGAATCTAAGTACAAATTGCTCCATCCTATTAACATGAACCACCCTTTGTCCAATTCCCTTTCTTACCAAATACTACACAGAATCTAGCTATAGTTGCTCTACCATTGTGTCAATGATGCTGAAATAACCTAGAAAGGATGGGATCGGATTGTTAGGATTCAATTCATTGGTGCTTGGATATTATTGTAATCGGTTGGTGTGTGGATTTTTTTTTCTATTTTTTGTTTGTTTCTAGAGCTGTATTATATTAGTAGGATAGATTTTTAGTCCATTTAGGATTAGGAAAGAATGTCACAGTATGTTGAAAATATTTTCCTTTCTTTTTGTCCATTTAGAATTACTAATTACAAAGCATATGTACTCCGCCTCCTGCACTGCATGATTAATTAATGGGATTTTGCAGAATTGAGTGTTTTCACCCCTTCCTATTGATCTCCTCTCGTCTGAATTTTCTTCTCTTCTTTCCTCGTCTATTCTTCTCTTATGCTTTTTTTTCCCCTTCGCATCCTGCGTCATACACTGATCGCGGTGAGTAGTTGTGGAGTCTGGGCATGCATTCCTCCCTTGTGTTATGGACATCTGTGATGCATGTTACACGATGATCCACAACTAAGTGTGCACTCTAGAGCCGTGCTCGTTCGGCAGCCAACGGCCTTTTTTTCCAGCAGCATATTTCAGAAAATACAAATGGTGCCTTTTCTTCCACTTTTTAGAATATGCATGGGCTTCTTATTTGGTAGGGATTTTATTTTGATTAGTAGAATTGTGAATCATCTACTGTTTTTGATTATTACGCTGCTTCCAAGTGTGTTGCACCATGTATATGCTTTTCTAAAATGTATTTTGCAAGCATTTTACACTGTGTATGAACCTTTAACGAGGCAAGAAGTGCAGTTTGCATACCGGGCTTGAGCCTTAGGAGGAAGATTCTGAGCTTGAGCCCTTCGTTGGTGCGTCTCTTCAAACACTACTTTCACTAGAATTTTTTTCGTTGCTAAAGAGAAAGGAACAAAGTTTTAGGTTTTGAACCACATTTTCTTTAAACACTAATCCTCTTTTATTTCCTCTGGCTTCGTCAAGGAGTAACATGGGATTTAACTTTTTGCTACTGTTGCCAAAGTTGAGATTTGGTTCTCTAAGTCACTCTGGAAGAGTGTTCCTTCACTAAGGGGAACATTCTGAGCCCCTTTCTTCCTAACTTGACTTTTCAATTTTGGTCAAGTGTAGTTTACAATATTGAATGGCCAGTTTTCCTCCAGACTCTCAATCATTAGATTTGTTAAGCTTGATGCAAAGACGATCCCTGTTACTTATCCTGTTAGCCTTTTCCAACATCAAACTCTTCTTAAACAAGTGACTGCTCGAAGGATTCCCGGAGCCCAGTATTATCCTCTCTGAGAAATATGCATTGCATGCTCTCGAAACAAAGCCACATGTACTTCGTATGACCATCCGCTGAGGGTTTCTCCCTCACCCTAGCAGTAGGGAGCGGATTTATTATGTTTCGGTGGGAACAATTGATCCTACTAAAATATATATATATATAATAAGAAAAGATATTGAATATATTAATAATTAAATTAAATTATTTATTGACCCCACCAAAATTTTTTTGTCCCTACTAATTTATTTATTAATTATTATGATTAAATTATCTCTTTAATTTATTATTTCAAGTTGACCTATTATTATGATTAAATTATCCGAGATTTATTATCATTAAATTTGACATAAAATTTGTCAAATTTTTCATCTTCCTTCGTCCTTGTTGAATATTTGCCTAAATTGCCCAAGTTTAGTAATAAACCTTTACAACTTAGAGTTTTCCACAATTTGGTGGGTATTTTTAAGAATTTTTTAGATCTACTTTTAAGACATAGTATTTTGAAGTCTACTATTCCAATTTGATTCAAATAAGTCATCCTTGGGCCACATGGGCATAGTCTTTGCATAAATTTCAAGCTGACAGCCTCATTTAGGGACATATACACGTTGTTTGACTTGGTAATATTTGTTCGGTTTTTAGCTTAAATTTCAAAGGAAAAAAATAATTCATCTTTGGTTATATTCTTAAGCTGTAATGTGTTATTCTATGGTAACAGTTTATGCAACGTTATTGGGAAAAAATTAAACTCCCCAACCCCTTTAATTTTATTTTTTAATCTCATTTGTGTCGGAATAAATCATCCCACCCACTTTCAAACAATTTTTCAATTTTGCCCCCGCACGCCTTCACATTATCAGTGTCTTCTCTCTCCAAAATCTTGTTTATTTATTTCAAATGTTTTATGCTCCATAAAGTTTGACCTCACCCTCCAAAAAATCATTTTTTTACTATTTATGTGGAAATTTGGTGTTTGACTTGTTCATACTTTACATAAATTAGTTCATATGCTTAAACATATGCATACCAAAAAATTTGCATATGAAAATATATTACTCAAAAATATTAAAATTATGTATTTGAATAATTATATATATATATATTTGTCTTTATATGTATATGTATGTTTATCAAATACTTAAAAATGTTATATTTACATAAAAAATAAAAATATAGATAAAAAAAATTAATTTACTTCTATTCTTTACTTTTTCCACCTTTGTTCATTCATAACAAATAATGAAATAAATCAATAATATTTACTTATTCCTACTAACCAGACAGGAGGTTATATATTTCAACTCTTCCCGGTAAAATCTACTATTTATTCAATTTTCACCATATTTGTTTCTATCAAATCAAACGGATTGCTAATGGTTGTAAAGACTTCAAAATAGGCATAGCCACTCACATGAAAAAGAGGAAAAAATTGACAATGAATAGTCTGGACAATTTGTGGTTCAAGCATTGAATTATATCTCCATACTATTTTGAAACTACGGGTAAATTGATATAACAATTATGAAACAAAAATTTAATACACGTAAACAATTTATAATTTCAGATAAAAGCACCACAACTCATGAATTATGCATGCTTATCGAGATACACACACATACAAGGGTATGCAAAAATAAAAATAAAAACTAAAAACAAAACCAAAACCAAGCAAAATACAAACAGACAATCTTAACAACAAATAAAAATTCAAAAATCAACTATTTTAGAGGAAATATATTTCGTACTATCAGTTATCAAATGAAAATCTATTGTATAGAGAGAGTCAATTTATAAACTGACAGTTTATATGTTCTAAATCCTAACAGATTAACCCTAAAATTATAACTAATGAATTTCTTAGACTTATACGCTCGCATTAAAACCAAAACCTCTAACTTTCTTCTGACAGACCTTGTTGAATGAATTCATCCATCACTATCAGACTTCCAACATTGGATCCACCAATAGAATTCTAAATGCTTGCAATCTTTGCACTAGTGCTTATAATGGAAGAAATATGGTCATTAAAAAGAAAATTGAAGAAAAAAATGGGCGAAGGAAACTCATTTTACTGAGGACCAATAAATAAATATTAGCATCATTCTTGCAGCGTGTTTTCTTGTACCATGAATAAAGTTACGAGGCATCCTGGAGTAAATTTTTCCTATCGTTCGTCTGGATTGAACCTGTGCCAAGCTTCCTGTGGAAGACAAAACTAAAGTGAGCATATTTTGGAAGTAGTCCATCCAAAATTAAAAAAAAAAAAAAAGGTGTAACACTGCTGTTCCTACAAGTTTATTATAATGATGTGATACCTATTATATATGTCTACTTGACAAAAAAATAATAAAGAAAGATAAATCACTCAACAAGCTAGGAAGGGGGATTTTTTAAGGTCTTTTCACTGATAAGGAGGGGGGCATCACACCCGACTCATATATTCACAGAGCCAGCTAAATTGATAGGGTAGGGGAATCCTTGTCCCGGGCATAGATTTGAACTTCTGGAAGCCACCATTGTATCCTACAATGGAAAGTTTTCCCCATTCTGTCCGTACAGTCCAGTCCACATTGAGATCGAAAACTTTTTTGTTTTTTAAAAGGTAGGACACTCAGACAAATAACGCAATTGCTTACCTTGAGCAGATCAAAAACTTTCTCGCATATGTATTTTTGCTGAACAGATGCACCACGCTGCTGTAACTTATCCGGATGGACACACAGAGTAGCTCTCCGATAAGCTTTCCTAACAGCTGTGGCAGTCACAAGATCAGTCAGCGACATTTGCTGCCAGCCACTATCAGAACCCAGAATCTGCAAATGGAGAATCCAGTTTATACAGATGGTGGCATTGTCATTCTAACAGAGGACAATTGCTAGCTTATTTTGGTGATTAATTATCTCAAAGTGCACTTGGAAACTAGCCATGCCAACCACAATGAAATCTGAAATAAGCACCATCAAATTGTCAGGCATTGCGATTCAGACAGTGTCATGTATCAAGCATATTGCAGGATAGAAATGAAGCTTTCTAGGGATTCATCACTCGTTAGGTTGTGGTTATTCATCCAACAGCTTTAACAATTAAGGATTATGCTTTGTTTCTAAATAGATATTTTAGATTTTTTTTTTTTGGATAACTATTTTATTTTTTAGAATAGTTTACAGGTCACAAATAAAATTTACAAAAAAAAGGGGGGGTACTTTTGCCAGGCAAGGCCCCTTCAAGCAAAATCTAGTCTCCCTGACAAGAAAGTATAAATTAAACGGAAACAACAAAAACCCAATTAAAAGAAGAGCAGAAACCAGAAAGGACATGAATGTAACACGTAGTTTTCAGAAGAATGACAAACATGCTTATAATACATCACAATAATTACAGTCGGAGTTAAACTCACAATTTATATCATATGCTCAACTAATCAGCTGGGCTGGCTTATTGTCATACTAGTGTGAGCATGCAGTCTTACATCATTCAGAAGAAACCTCTTGTCTGGCTTTGTTTTAGTTTTATTTTACTACTTTTCTGTGTTAGTCGATACTATGTTTATTTTACTTCTTTTCTCCTTCCTTCTCCATTTCCTCCTCAGGAAAGATGGTTGACCAAAAACATGCAGGAATCAAATGAAGAGGTAGCCTCCAGGCACAGCATCCTCACTGGCAGGGACAAAAACCATGTACAAAACTGATGGGACCGAATAAAAAGGAAATATAACCCTATAATGAATAGGCCTGAGGACCCGTACAGGATGAAGAAGGGGATAGATAAGACACAAGGAGACCAAACCCAGAAGGCCCACCCTAGCGGTCGACCCCAAAGGCCAGGTCTCCGAGGCAGAATTTCAAGCAGTACGAACAACTCCCTGGAGCAGAATTTCTCAGGGCCAAACCCTCCCTGAATTGTGGTCTAGGCAGATGACCGAGTTCTGTAATGCTGACGTAATCCCAGGTCATCATAACAAAACAATCACCTGAATAAAGCAAGAGCAAGTCTTAAGGCAGGATTCAAAGATGCAATCATGCCAGCCATGACTGCCTGGGTCTTCAACTGCATCAAAGGTTTTCCATTACAAACCTCATTAATTGGCCCTCCAAGCTCCTCCAGAAAAGTTGATTCGCTCCACTGAGAAAAAAATAGAGAATTATCTATTGAACTCTGGCCATGCAACTTCAATTGAGAGATCATAATTATCCATCTTGAGAAGAAGCTTGTTGAGCCACCCACTCACCTAATTAGAGCCTAGGACCTGTTCAAGTCCACTCAATTAACTATAGTCCTCAATGGGACTCACTTAGGCACAAATTTAGTACTTTCGAAAGGCCCATCTTACTCCCCCCAACGATGATCCCCACATCATTCTCATATCACCATACCATAGAGGAATACACTCTCACCACTATCACGCATTCTAATTCAGCATGTTCCTAACTTGAGTATTGGAGGTGACCCCAAGGAGACATCCTTGGAACTACATCAATGACCTCTTGTTTATGTTTGTGGTGTGCAGGACTTGTAATACTTTAATTCACAGCATGATCCCCTGACAAATAGCTCCTAGGTTCTACAATTTTCAGGTACCCACAACAAACAGCTTCAATGGTCAGAAAACGAAAAAAAAAAAAACTGCAACAAAAGGTGGAGTATGGTTCGAATAAGTTACAGACAAAAGTGCAAAGCTATCTATCTCATACATATTGTAGTGTTGAGAGCAATGCACGCAAGTTCCCCTCCTTCCCACTCGACCACCTTTTGACCTCTGTGTCCAGAACATCGGCGTACCGCTGTATATACAAATGAATTGTTATTAAAGATCAAAAACTTGTTCATAGCTAAAGAATCATCCTTCGCAAAAAGAACATACATTTCTCTCAGATTGCTCTTTTTGAGCTTGAACATCCCTCATATTCTTTTCTTCAAGAGCTTTAGCCTGAAAACACTTAAAATATGAAGTAATCTGGATATTGTATCTATTTATTTTTCCTTGAATATGGACATGGGCAAGAAGCATACTGCTCGTTCCATAGTTCGCTTATGCCTTTCTTGTCTAGCTTTGCACCTTTGAGCTGATTCACCATTGACTGCATCCGACTTTTCAGTAGTACGAGGGACTTCACGTCGCAAAAGACACATTTGCAAGAAAAAAGCATTGCAGCAGAAAACCATTAACAGGGAACATGATGTTGTGTACTAATATTATGGTGGAAGTTTACTATTATATCAAAACACAGACCACCTAAACTCGAAGAATTGGCATATCTTGAATTTCCGTAAGGACTTGAGCTCTGAGAGTTTTGATCCTGCAGCCATTTTATGGTCATCATTTGAGAAAACCGTCAAAAGTATGCCCCATAGAGAAGACAAGGGACAAGGTAAAGGAAAATAAAGCATTTACCATTGATGAACTCCTCTCAGCAGAATACCTTCCTGCATGTTCTCTTGATTTATATGACGCCTTCTCCGACATTGCCCTTTGTAAAGCACGCTCTCGAGCCTCTGCAGTAGCTCTTTCTACTGCAGCACGCTCTGCCCTAAGTTTTGCTTCAATGGAAGCCTTATCAGAAAATGACTTAGCCTCAGCAGAAGCCTTCCCTAGCCTGTCTTGAGCTGGGCCTGCTACTCTTTGACGCATTTCTCCAGTTGCTCTCTCCATAGCAGCCCTTTCTGCCTTCTCTCGGGCTTCAGCAAACGCCCTCTCTCGAGCTTCACGAATAGCCCTTTCGACAGCAATTCTTTCTTTTTCTCTCTCTCTTTCTCTCCTCTTCACTTCATCCAAGTCTCCATAGAGTCCATTTATTGGCTCCAATTTATCATGGACAATTCCTGTCTCCTTTATCGTGGATGTTTCACCAAGTTTGCTGTGATTCAGTGTGTTCCCCTCTGTTTCAATCTCCTGATGAATCCCCAGATTGATCCCGCTGCCTTCAAGAATAATTGGTCTCTGAGCTGTCCCCAATTTCTCTCCATCTTCAAACCATCTTTTTCTTCTGTGGGCTGCTTCAGTATTGTGTCTGTCTTCTTCCTGATTAGTACCTGTATCAGCCTCCCTCACACCTGCACACTCTCCAGATTCACTGAATAGTCCCTCAACACAATTTTCAAAATCATCAACAATTTTATGTTCCTCAGAGATCTCATGATCTATCTTCACAGTTACTCCATCCCATTCGAGAATACTAGATTGCTGGGGTGCTCCAACTACCTGTCTATTTTCAAACCATCTTCTTCTCTTGTGAGTTGCTTCAGTGCTATGCATTCTTTTTTCTTGATCAATAGCTGTGTCAGGCTCCAGATCAAAAGTTCTACCAGCCTCCCTTACGTGTATATCCTCACCAGACTCATTCAATAATTGGTCAACCTGTATTTCCACACTGCCATCAAATTGGCAGGTCATCGTAATCTCCTGATCTACCTCCATAGTCATCCTGTCCCCTTCAAAATGAATAGGTTGCAGGGCTGCTCCCACTTTGTCAGAGCCCTCAAACCACCTTCTTCTCTTATGAGCTGCATCAATATTATTGCAGTCCCTTGCATTTGTGCTCCCAGCTGATTCTTCCACTAATTTGTTGTCTAGATTTTCCAAATTGTAGTCCAAATTAGATATGTTTCCTTTACCATCAGCCTGTTTTTGCCCAAATTTCACCTCATTTTCACAATGATCTAACCAGATGTTCTCATTTTGTGAGGTCCCACAAGCATCCTTTATTTCCTTCTCCATTCTAATAGAATCCATAGTATCTTGGGCTGATACAGATCTCATCAGCATCTCTGTGATCAACTCATTTGCTATTTGAACGGATATGGGTTCCTCCTCTTTAGGCTCAGAGGAAGCAATACTTGGCTCAAGCATCCTCCGATTCTCTTCACAAGAAAATATTACTACTCCTTCATCTGGACTGCTGTCATCATGCCGAGCATCTTCAGTTCTTCCTAAGAATGCCCTTTCAGCTTTCTCCCATGGGTCATCAGCTGCTGTCAGATGCTTGTCATGCTCAACAACCTCAACACTGTCTTTCATCAGCCTTTCAATTCCTTCATCCTGTTCAGTCCATATCATAATCCCCTCATTTTCACCCCCTTTACTTTCATCTTCTACGCCTTCTCCCGTGCCAACCTCTTCCACCAGATAATTCTCTTCTGGGATTTTTGTATTCTCCTGTTGTTCTTGGGTAACTCTTAGCATCTCACTTTTTTCCAGTTCAAAATTCTCTTTTAGCCCCTCCACATTATCGCCACTGCCAAAAGAATCGTGAGTTGTCTTGTCTAAGACCACTTGCTCTTGAACCCTATTAAGTCTATGATCATTGGCTTCAGCAACGATGGTGTCTTTCTCATCGTCAACAATCAAATAATCATCCTCTTCTAGCCTCCCATCATGTAGTTGCAGTTTCCCAATATCTGCTGCAACCTTTTCATATTCTTGAGTCAGACAGATGTTCTCAGATGTCACCTGACATTGTTCCTGAGCCTCTTCATGTCTCATCAAATAATTAGCCTCTTCTAGTCTCCCATCACGTACTTCCAGTTCACCAGTATCTATTGGAGCCTTTTCATATTCTTGCATCAGACAGATGTTATCTGATGCCTTCGGACCTAGTTCCTGAGCATCTTCCGATGTCAGTTCCCTTCTCTCACACTCAAACACTCCTTTTTGTCTCTTCTCATACTTGTGCAAACACAATTCAGGGACTTCACATTTCTTTTCCTTCCCATCCACCTTTGTAGGGTCACTTGGTTTTATGTGCCCTACGACATCTGCGCATACCCTTATATCCTCACTTGTTTCCTGCTTTAAGGCAACATTTGTCTGCAATTCATTTTCCCCAGACTCTCTCATCTCAGGGACCAATTCTATTTTATTTGCGTCTTGTTCTCGCTCCTCCTTGTCCCAAGAAGTTGCATAGAGTTCCCTCTCTGTTTCATTCTCATGAATATCCACATCTTTCACTTTCCAATCATTTTCTTTAGACTGCTCTGGTGATTCGCTTGCAGCTGCTGCTTGCTTTGGTAGCACTTTCTTCTCACTGTCAGCCTGCCAGGCCATGAAGCTAACAAGCCTATTCTTTACTCCATTTATGAGCTGACCTAAGTGCTTTGCCGCTTCCCATTCTCCACCTCCTCCAAGACTATAACCCTCTTGAGCTGATTTTGATTCTTGATTGTTTGTTTTCTCTACAGGTTCTGCATCCTTGATAAACTTTGTTTGGTCTTCAATATCCAGAGCCACTTGGTCATCTTGCAGTGCATTCTGTCTTTCTAAACCAGCAGGCATCTGCATAGTAGTGTCTACTCGTGTACAACTTTCATGCAACTCATCCTCTTTGAATACAATTTCTTCATTAACATGTTTGCACTCATTTGTTGTTGCCTTAACCTTCAGACTATTCTTAAAACTCAACTTCACAGAACCATGACCTTCATTTCTTTCCAACAATCCTTTAGCCAAACGAATCTTTCCTTCAGCCTCCTCAATTGCCCTTTTCATGGCGGCAGCACAGATGGCAGCAGCTGAATTCACATCTAATTCATCATCAAGGAGAGTTGGAGAAGAATGTCCTGCAGCCCCTCCGAATGGGTAATGTTTAGAACCCTTGAAGCTTGAATTCATGGATCTCTTACAGTCACCTTTACCAGCAACAGAATGAGATGGACTTGAGGGAGGCACCATACTAGAAGGCTGCACTTTGACACTGGTTTCAAACATGTTATGTGATGTATCAAATGGATAGGAACCACTCCAATCATATCCTCTCAAAGGACCAGCATCAAGTACAGTGGGCTTTCTGTTAGCACCAAGATCAGAGACAGTATTCCTGGAATGCTTCTTCTGCTTTGTCCCTACACTAAAATCCATACAAATATTAGCATCATCAATGGTCACTTGTGCCATCTTACCAGAACCAGTCTCCCTTGGAGGACCAACTTCATCAAATGAAGAAGTATATCCAGGAACAGGATGAAGACTTGCTATATGTGTACTCTCATTTGTCCCCTTCTTGTTCGTTGGGCTTGTTTCATGACCTGACACACTCACATGCCTTGCACTATCAGTAGATTGCTGGGATGATGTTTCAGATGAAACTTGCTTAATACCCTTATTATTATTATTAGGCTCTGAGCATTTAGAAAGTTCACTTGCTATGGCCGGACTCCTACAAAATTGATAAATACATAATTGATTTCTATCCTCTACACTGCCCTTCTTTTTATGACGTTAAACATCAGGAAAATCTTAAAGTAGGAAGGAAAGGACAGCACTCAGCAGAACCCAATTGATACAGTAAATAGAATCATCACATAATCATCTTAAAGAAGCAGTCGCAGCCTCCTCAGTAACAATATCCCCAACACGCAGAGGGCATTCCATGTAACAACTAAGAATTGCTAACTGAACACTTAACAATGATTAATCCATAGAGATGCAGCTACTAGAATAAGGTTAACGACCAGAAATTTGAGACGTTTAAGAATAAGATAACAACTTAAGTTGACAGAAAGAAAGCAATGTGCAATGGGGAAACAAATAACAAAAATTTAACTACTAGAACAGTTTAATAGTTTATTTTTTGGAATATACTGCCTGAAAATTGTCTTGTACAGGATCAATTTAGGTGCTCATTTCAGCCATCGATAAAATTCAAGAGAACATTTATTTTTTCCGATACATCTGCAGAAATCCCAAGTATTGATGGCTTAGAAAGAGAAAAAAACACTTGGCATTTGTCACCCCAAAATAGAATATAAAAAGCTATTAGTGAGCACAATCAAATTAAACCATTAAAAAGAGCACTCCTCCCATCAGGGCCCAGTGCCTAACAACTTTCTTTCACTTTCCAGATACACATATCATTATCCAGTCAAAAGATGAAGTCCAGATAAAAATAATAAAACTGCAGGTTTCCAAATGCATAATGATTATTAAATAATACACCACTATTAAACCATAAATCAAGACCACTAAGACGTTATTCATACCAAGTGTTCTAATTTTTCTACTTGATTTCAGCATCAACTAAAAATTCATGTCCGAAATCAGCATATACTGAAATAAAAGACAGGAGAGATAGAGGGGAGACCGATGTTTCTTCGCGGGACTCTTCACTTTCTTCGAATCATCACATAATAATTCACAGGGCAAGGAAAAACAATCATCACCGGAACCTCCAAATATTCCAGTGTAATCCAGTCTGGAGGCCCGATGTCTGACAAAATATTCTCTCTCATCGACGTCGGGAAGGTCGAGAACAGGAATCGAAGTGGTCTGCGGAACATTGGAAGCAGAAGGGGCAAAAATCTCAGAGTAGTCGACGCGAGACGAAAAGGAAGAAGATTTGAGCTTGGGTGGAGCAGAGAAAACGTCGTCGTAAACGTGCCTAGAGCTTAACCCATTGCCATGGCCATTGCCATTGGAGAGCTTCTTGGAGAGAAAGACCGAGCGCGAGACCTCCGCCATTTGGGGTAAGGCTTTGATTTGGCTGTCCCCCTCCCGTCGCTGTCGCAGCAGAGAGGTTTCAGATACAGTGATTGGGGCGAAGAGAAGAGAATTAGGGACTTCGGTACACGGAGATCGGAAGACGGACAGAGAGAGAGAAAGAGAGAGAGAGGTCAAAGTGTGACCAGTAGGATTGAAATGGAATTGTGTGATTACCAAATCAATAGTATCTTCTGATTCTCCGTCATGGCTTTTGAAACAGGCAGAAGCTCGGTGACTAGCTGTTGAGTAGATGGGCCAGCTCAGACCCTTTCATTCTGCTTTTTTTTTTTTTTTCTCCGGTTGAAATAAAGCTCCACTCTAGCGACCAATTACTCAGAAAGTGGGAAGTCATGGCATGTTTAATAGTGAAATATTAAAAACATCATTTAAACTTTTTCTGAGACAATGTAAAAATTAAACATTTTCGTTTAAAAAAATTATGCACAATTTGACATGCAGAGCAAGTTTTGCCCGTATCCCTGCATCAGTTAAGGGGGAGAGTCCATGTGGATTAGAACTTTCGAGGACAATACATAGGCAGTGAGTAGCATTTGGAGGTGGCATTGCATATGATTAATAAATGAGGAAAACAAGTTATTAAATATGTTACAAATATTTATTATGATTTCACATTATATTTAATGAGACACATCTCCCAAATATATATATATATATATATATATATATATATATAATTGAGAGTGTTTGCTGATAGAAGAGAATTGTCGTTAGAAATATCTAATTGCAATGTATCAATTAGCATATAAATTACGTGTTTGTTAATTAATTTATGTTTCTAATTTAATGACTACAAATCCATACTATTCACACCCTTTCTTCTTATGAAATAAACTCCGTAATTTTCTTTCACCATACTCGAACATAAGCTATTCCAGTTATAATTTTTTAATGTTTAAAATTAAATTCATAGTTGATATATACCTGTTGGGTCCAGTACGAAGGCCCAAGAAAATTTTCGGCTCAACCAGTGGAGCAATAGCCCAAACGATGAATTCGGCCCAGTGCCCCAAAACTGCCTACATGGCAGTCCACGCTCACAACCAATGGGCATTGCCTGTAGCCCATTAATTCAGCTGTCAAGCGACCGTAATGGCGCAGAGAAGACGAGCCAATGAGGATGGGGTCAGCGCTGTTAATCGCAACTCTCGTCGCTACCCACAATTCTCCGTCCAATCCCAGCGCGAAAGGTAGACCAAGCGTAGCCTACGACGAATGGCGGTCCACCTATCACCGCAAAGCAACAACTGACACACCAGCGGCCATCGTCAACGATCAACGGCCAACGAATCCTTGCAAGCAGGATTCTCGCGCCAAGAACTCTAGGTAGAGGAGTCATAAATTTCCTCTTCGCTTACAGAAAAAGGGAGAATCAATCAATCAATCTAGACCAAAAAAGATCAAAGCTTGGCATTGAGACATACGCTCTCGCAAGCACCAACTCTCCGAAACACAGCCAACTCTCCCTCCTCTCCAGCCCACCGCAGGTCATTGCAATCAGGCACCCCCTGCGGTGCATTCCGGAAGACAGACCTCCTATTACCCGCTCACCAATCTCCCATTCCTGCATTCATGCACTCCCATGCATTCACAGCATATTTTTGCGCACCTTTGTGCAGGTCCCAGGTTAACAGAGATGGAGATCGGACTCGCTTACGACCACCTCCAGACAACGAGGAATCCGAAGGCTCCCTCATCCATACGACAACCAGGAACCCAGCACGCAACATTGGCGCAGTCTGTGGGAACGAGACAAGAAGCCTACCATCTCCTTCTTATACTCAATACTTCACAACAAGATAGTCAACACCAAGGTACAAGCTAGTACCCCAACAAGAGATGTTGTTACCGGTGGCAACTACCCCTCAGTGGATAGCCGCCCAAACGTCCGTCCAGAGCCCGACATCCACCGCCTAACAGCGAACATGGGCGATATAAGGTTAATGATCCAGGCCCTCTGCAACCGAATGAGTACACCGTGGGTGGGGGCTACTCCTCCAGCATCCCAAGCGTCCTCCTCTAAGAGGGGAAGGTGTCGCGCAGGAGCCCCCAAGAGAAGATCGGAATGACCTGACGACAGGTGGCCTCCGACAGTGGGGCCTAGTTGTAGATAGAAGCCACCCTAGCTAGGACAAGTGGGAGGAGAGCCCAAAGTGGCATAACCCCCGTAACTCCCGCGGATAAAGGAGGTAGACAGCCACAGACTCGAACAATGCACGGCTACACCGTGCAGAAAGCCGCCGCGACCAACAAGCTCACCAACACCAGCAGGGTCACACGGAGCTCCACGACGTGATTAACGTTTGGAGGAGTGAGTCTGACCCATCGATGGAGGAAAAGGTGAAGATACTCTGGGACCTCCTACACAAAGATAAGCAAATGCGGTCCTCCACGGATCTGTGAAGATCACCTTTCGCCATGGATCTCCAGATTCAACCGCTCCCTTGTAGATTCAAGATGCCAAACTTGGACGGGTATGATGGGAACAAAGATCTGATGGACCACCTGAACTACTTCCACACTCACTTGTCCCTTCAGGGAGCAAGTGAGGCCGTGATGTGCCAGTACTTTTCCATCACCCTCGCGGGGATGCGCTGCTTTGGTTCCACGGCCTCCCACCAAACTCTATCTACTCTTTCAATGAGCTCGCGGACAGTTTCCTAAGCCAGTTCGCCTCCAACTGAAAAGAGGAGAAGCAACCTTGGCACCTGGTCTGCCTCCGTCAAAGGTCGAATAAAAATTTGAAGCAATTTCTCAACCGCTTCATCACGGAGGCGCGCCGGATCCCATAACTCTCCGACGAGCTGAAACATAACGCTTTTGTCGCCACCTTAGCAGCAGGGGATTTTTTCAAGCATCGTCGCATCAGCGCCCTCAGTCCTTCCAGGAAGTAGAAGCCATAACCCGGGCCTACATCTCGGCAGAGGAAGCCAAGGAGGCAAAGCATCCCAAACGCGTCGACCGCCCTCCGGAGGGGCCTAAGCCAGCCTCCAAGAAGAAGAGGAATGACGACAATAGCTGCTTCCAGGAGTGCCGCAAACAGCTACGGCACACGCCTGGGTCCAGAAAGGAGTACAGACCGGTGTCCCTGACTCTCTTAAACGACACCCGCGCGAACATCGTGATACAGATACAGGACGAGAAGTTTTTCAAATGGCTGAAAGCGCCGAAGGGTCCGAGCAGCGGTAACCAGACAAAGTACTATCAGTACCACTATTGCCTCGGACATTCAACGGAGAGCTACTGAACTCTATAGTAGGAAATAGAAGATTTGATCCACCGCGGACACCTCAAACCGTTCGTGAAGAGTCCGGGGCAGGCCCCGCAACT
This sequence comes from Nepenthes alata, assembly GCA_028571085.2. NCBI lineage: Eukaryota > Viridiplantae > Streptophyta > Magnoliopsida > Caryophyllales > Nepenthaceae > Nepenthes > Nepenthes alata. The sequence goes on along the minus strand of JAOVVI020000832.1, from coordinate 1,730 downwards.
TCAGAAGGCTAGGCAAGGCAAGCAAGCCTCCTAAGAACCGTACGGCCGCCGATGTGATCAACATGATCTCAACCGTACCGGCTAAGAGTAGCAGGCAGACACAGCCTGAGCAGGCTTCCAGCAGCAAGAGAGCGAAGATATGGGATATGAGTAATATCATTAGCTTTAGTAGTAACTCATGTAACATTCTCCTATTCTGATCCCCTTGTTATATCCACCCTCGTTTTAGATGATACGATTGACTACCAATTGAAATGAGTCTTCGTTGATAATAAAAAGTCGCATAATTTGCTATATCTTGTTGCCTTTTTTAAGTTTGGACTGAGACGAAGCCAAATAAAAGCGGCCAATGGCCCTCTATATGGCTTGGATAACAAACCTGTACCTGTACAATGAATAGTCTAGCTAGAGATCAGGATGGAAACTTACCCGCGTGTTGAGACGAAAGAGCTAACGTTTCTCGTCGTTGATTTACCATCCGTTTACAACGCCATCCTGGGCAAACCCTTCCTCATGGCCTTCGAGGTTGTTACTTCGATTCCTCAACTAAAGATAAAGTTCTCAACCCCATACGGCGTAAGAGAGGTGCTCGGGGACCTGATGATGGGACGAACATGCTACTTGTCCCAAGTTGCTCCAACAGCGCTAGACCGCCTGGACGAAGACTTAGATCTCCGCGATGACGCCACGCTGCAGTAAGCCCAGTCAGGAGAAACGACCAAAGTAATTCCTCTGGATCCTGCCGAGCCAGAGAAGTGTATGCATATGAGTAGCTCTCTCTCTCCAACCGACTACAATCAACTAATCACCTTCTTGCGAAAGAACTCCGACGTGTTCGCATGAATTTCTACCGACATGCCCAGGATACCCGCTGGAGTAATGGTCTACAAGTTGGGCCTCGATCCCAACCACAAACCCGTGCGGCAGAAGCGTAGAAACTATTCCGTCGAGAAATTAGTAGCTATATGGGAGGAAGTGAAGAGACTGTTGGGCGCTGGATTTATTAGAGAAGTATAATATCCATACTAGCTATCCAACGTCGTTCTCGTGAAGAAGAGTAACGATAAGTGGCGGATGTTGCGTAGATTTCACCAACGTGAATAAGGCCTACCCAAAGGACAGCTTTCCTTCCCCCGGATCGATCAGTTGTGGACTCTACGTCCAGGTACGAACTCCTGAGTTTCATAGATGCTTACTCAAATTACAACCAGATCAGGATGCACCCGGACGATGAGGAGCACACTTCCTTCATGACCGACCAAGCGACATACTATTATAAGGTGATACCCTTCGACTTCAAGAACACCGGGGAGACCTATCAACGCCTCAAAAATAAGATGTTCAAAGATCAAATTGGAAAGAACATGAAAGTATATGTCGAGGACATACTCATAAAAAGCATGCTAGCCAACAACCACATCCATGACCTAGAGGAGACCTTCCAGGTCCTTCCGGCACACAGAATGAAGCTTAACCCGGCCAAATGCACATTCGGGGTAACCTCCGAAAAGTTCCTAGGATTCATCGTGTCACAACGCGGCATAGAAGCAAACCCGGAGAAGATCAAGGCCATCCTCGACATGAACCCTCCACGAACGATGAAGGAAGTACAGAAACTAACAGGACGACTGGCAGCTCTCTCGCAGTTCCTAGCCAAATCCGTAGAGAAATACTTACCCTTCTTCAATGCGCTTAGAGGGACGAAATCATCTAGATTCCTGTGAACCGAT
>JAOVVI020000831.1:0-27774 GCA_028571085.2 Nepenthes alata | reverse complement strand
GGGAATAATCAGAACAAATTCAGTCAATCTGTTAATTTGAGGATTTTAAAACAATTTTGATCTCTTTCTGGCTATACTCTCTAACAGTAAATTACAAACCAATACCCCAATGATAGTAAAAACTACATATGGATACCCTGACATTTGGATAATTATATATCAATAATGAAAATGGATGACAGAAAAGGACAGGATATCATGTTTTCCCGTGAAAATGACACCAGTTTGGCAAAACAATGGCTAAAAATCAACTTTATTTCTCTCTGATCAAGTACTAACTCTCTTTGCCACACTTCCAGCCCCTTGTCCTCCATTAATTAGATGAACAACAGGCAGAGGATCACATGTACATGGAAAAAAAAAGAGAAAACAGAAAGAGCAATCTATCTCCCCCACCCACTCTCCAGCCCTCATATTGGTTTCCTTAAATTCTTTTATGCTTAATTTTCTAATAAAATAGGCATTAGCCATATTTCTGTTGTCCAACTAATAAATTAAAGATTGGTTTTCATATATCTAACAACCTTATCTATCAATATTCATTAGAAAAAAATAGACATGGTTTAGTGAAAAGTTACAGAAGTTCTGGTCTGATTGTGAAGGAAAATGAATGAAAGGAACTGAAAACAGAATTATTGCATTCTTCCTCATCTCATTCTATTCTTCCCTATATTTGCTACATCCGTTGTCACCTTCTAAGACATGTTGCTGTTGTCATCATATTCTGTGTCACTTAAGACATTTCTCCTTCACTGCCTGTCAGCACCTCTTTATCATCTTTAAAACTTGATGAGCAGCATTTCCATCAAAAGAGGATGAACTCGCCGCAACCTCTTCACCACATAAATTTTTTCAACCAGACTCAAACCGGAATCTTTTATCCATTCTTTGCATCTCCTTCAATCCTCTGAATTTTTCATTCCCATTTATCCTTCTCATTCCCTTATTTTCTCTATTTTCATCCCTCATCCCTTTGTTTCTTATATTTTCATTAATTTCCATTCCAATTTTCTTGTGATTGTATTCACCACAGAACAAATGTCATCCGAGACATATCCATCTTTGTGAATTTGACTACTGTTCTATCAAATTGTACAACATAATTTTTTTTTTTAAAAACACATTCAGTTGCTGTAAATTCTATTTTTTCAGGGGAGACTTGCCTGATAATTCTCTTTGGACACCAACAGATGGGTTCTGCATATTCCTCACAATTATAAATTCTAGATTCCATAACATCAAGGATTATCACATCCTTATTTTTCCAATAGAGTAATTTGATTTTTGCAATCAATTTCTGCAGCAAACAGATTCAACTTCTGGTACAGTACTCCAACGTTGTAAGAAGTATTCATTTTTCTGGTTTTAACAATCCTTCTTCTACTTTTCCTATGCTAAAATTTTGACATCATAAATTCTTCAGTCTTGAATCAACTATTTAAAAATCAAAAAGAAAAAAAAAAAAGCTTGCAGTTGTCGTCACTAATAAGAAACTGGAATAACAATGGCTGCAATAGCAAGCCAATTATTCAGACAGAATTCAGCAACAGATTCAACAAGAAATTCAGGAAGGGTTTTCTAGATTTCAAATATAAGCATTGGCCACCAAAGCTGGTTTATACCAGTATTTGGATAACACATTTGATAAAATAATTTCAGAACAACTGCTCGGTTCAAACAGAATAACCATCAAGAAAGACGTTTCTCTTCAAGCAATAAGGCCCATCCTTCTAGCACCACCTTCATTGTGCATAACAGTCCAGATATTATACACACTGCCAGAATTCATGAATTCAGCAACAATCCTCACAGGTACCCAACTCAACATTTCCCCAAAGTAATATTTTCCTCCCTTTTTCTGGTGAGAATCCCCAATGCTCGATCAAAATGTGCAACAAGTATTTCAACATTTACAACATCCAAGAACATAGAAAGATTGACCGGCGCTATGCTTCTGGAACACAAGGCAGATATGTGGTTCCATGGCTATATTCTACAACACTATCGTGTCACTTGGGATGTTTTCAAGGTGGATATGCCCAAGATTAGGAGATAAGTCCTGCACAGATATAACTGCTGAATTCAAAAAGGATTCAGTAGCAGAATATCAGGAGCCATTCATTGACTTAACCGAATTTATGATGCAGCTCAATCACAACCTATTGGAATCCTATTTTTTTTCTCTAGCTTTCTCAGTGGCCCAAAACAGGAATTAAAGCCAATGCTAAACAGCTTACATCTTTCTTCTTTACTGCACGGTTTTGAATTAGCCACACTACAGGAACAAACCTTGCAGGCCTTCTCCAAGAACACCAGTCTTACACCCCAAATTTTGCAACATAATACCCTTCTACTACAACTGAAAAAACTCTTCCAACACCCATACCCCTAAACTTGTTACTTCATCAACACCTGTTACCTCCCAAAACACTCTTCCAGAGGATAAAAAAGAGCTTTAGGCCTATGATACAAGTATTCTGGAAGATTCACACCAAGCCACAGACGCAAGGAAACCCAACTCAATGTTCTCAGAGCTATGAATGATGAGGATAATTAAGATCCTTCATTCTTGGATTCTAAACAAGGCATGATGAAAGAAACTCCATGGGAAACTTCAGCAAATGCCTTATGTATCAATCCATGTAACAACACTATCCAGATTAAAGGGGATTCTCAAATCAATCGATCACAATCTAGGTTGCTAGTGGGAGTAAGCACACCTTTTTGGACCCTAGAATTGCTATCATAGCAAAATGCACAATACAAGACACTTTTCCACTTACAGTAACAGTGGCTAATGGCCACAAGATGCTGAGAAAATCAAAGGGCTGATTTTTCAATTGGAATATGCAACACCACCCCTCCGCTTAGAAAACAACTATTTAAGTAGGGCAACTACATCATGGTTCTGGAGTGGATTGGATGAAGAAAGACAGGCCTACAGCATTTATTTTCACAATCTCCAAATTTCTTTTCAGAAAGACGGAGATCAGAGATCAAATACATCATACTGGCTCCACAAATTAAGCTTCCCTTAGTCACTTTCAAGCCATAAACTACAAAACCGTCAGCAGTATGGAGCTGAAGTCATAGCCTAGTTATTAACTATCATGTCCTCCGTAAACCAGAAGGCCAATTTGGAGGCTGCAGCCACATACCAAATCCATTTACTACTTCCCATCCTTGAAGACAAGATGTCTCACCCAATGAATCTTGTCACATAGGAGCACACAACATAGAAAGACAGGGTTCAGCAACAGAAGACAATTACAGTAGCAACAACATCAGCTGAAACCTTTTGGAACACAAACAAGAAGACAGGTATGCAGAACGAAGACCAAGAATGCAAGAAGCAGTTAAGTAGTCAGACGAATAGCCACTCTATCTATGAAAGTGTATTGGTCTAATTGTAAAAGGCATGAATGACATGAATGAATACATAATGCGTTCTTCCTCCTCAGTCTATACTCCTTCATCTGAATTTCTCATCCCCATTTGTCTCACTCATCGCCTTACTTCCTCTAATTCCCTTGCTTTCCCATCCAATTCCTCGTGATTGTATTCACTACAACAAAGAGGCAGAATAGACAATTACATGGACAAATGGGGTTGGCATCGAGAGGTTAGATTGAGGGTGAAAATAGCTAAAAAGAATATGATAAATTGAAGGAGGTGGTTCTATTCACAATACGGGCAAGAAATGGGAGGAGAGGAATAATATTTACCAACTTCAGACATTGACAATTGATCACAATCTCCTGAAGTATTCCACCTTCATGAGAAATACTTGGTCCTGAAATTTTTTTCTCTGAGCCAGTACCAGATTAATTAATCAACACGTGAAGGGTTCGTAGTGTTTCAATCAAAAGCTTGACGTTTTGGACTGGCCAACTTATTCCATCGGTTGAGTTTCCATATTTCTCCAATATGTGATCAATTCTTAGATTAACCCCAGAAACAATGAACTTGGTGACCAAATCCCACAAATCCTTGGACAATTTCAGAATTTATCAAAACTGAATCTATGGAAGAACTGCTTCAATTGAAAGAACGAAACAGACATCACAAAGGCAGGATGTTGAGGGTGTTGGATAGTGTCCTGGGCCCTTGAATGTTGCACAGAGGTTTTCTAAGATGCTCAAAATGATTTAAAGTGTATTTTTTGTATGTGACTAAAAAGCCACAACAGAAGCAATGTAAAAGAAGTTTAATGGTTTCCTAAAGAGGTGAAATTTTATGTTACTAATTATGTCAAAAGTAACCCTGAGTCTTCATATTATGAAATTCCACGGGCCAAATACAGCTTACAAAACTGTTATGTAACAGTTGTACCACTATTTATTGGATGATACCTGACAATTTTTAAAATTAAATATTACAAATCCTATAATGTTTAGGTGGTATCAGGATCCAGTATGTGTTGGACAATACTGTGATCCATCCTTCAAAATGGCGGATTTCAAAAAGTATCAGCAACATTTCTCTAATGAACAACATTGATTTATCTGCAACAATCATGGAACAAATCCCAGCCTCTCTTGTGAGAATACCCAGGCTCACTTTAGTGGTTCCTACCTCTCCGGTGTTTGTTTCACTTGCCTCCTGAAATGTATTCATCATTTTTGTTGGGGGAACCTTTAACCAAATAAGGGAGCAGCTTATCTCCTGCATTTGACAATTTGGAAGGCAAATTCTCTCAATGTAAGGCTGAAGAACGAGCCCTGGTGCAAAGGGTGGATACATGTTGACTTGGACAACACATGTTCAAACACAACAATAGTCCCTAAGCAATTTAGAGAGAAGGTTGAATACAACCCTCCCCAAAGAATGCAATACAAGAAGTCTCACCCATCGGACCTACATTTTATGTTAGTGACGAAGGGTATGAGAATGGTTTTCCTCTTTTCTTTGTTGAGGGTACTTTGATAAGTTGAATGAAATAAATTGACTTAACAGATTGGTAATAGAACCCTAAAAAAAATTATATGGAGGGTAACAGAACACTAACGGATGCATAACTATCCAAACATTGAGATGTTGTTCTGTCACTTTTTCCAGCATAATGTATCAATATTTAGCCTTATTTCTATGGTTTTTAGGAAAATTAAAATTATTAAGATTAGGAAAGTCAAGTCCTATTATAGTAACATTTTCTTTATTACTTCTCTTAATTTCCAAGCAGTATTGAAAATGCCTATGTCATTGCAATGTCCTCAACTCATCACTCATCATAAAGTGTCCTAAATGTTGTCTAAAATGTGAGAGAAGGTATTAATTCACCACCGCTGACCGGCTAAAATACACTCTTTCTAGGTAAAGTTCAAGAGTGAGGAAAGAAACTGTAGATCTCTAAGCTACCTGATAGGGATTAAGCCCTGGCATCATTGGCAGCTGTCCAGCCTGCGGGTGATTGAATGCACCAGCAGGAGGGTACAATTGTGGTCCGCCAGTACTTGAAAGTCCTTGGATATTAGACATGCTATTCGGAAAACCTCCAGCAGGTGGTTGCATCCCACTTGCAGGTAAGGGTCCTGACTGCAATGAGTTCATCCCCATAAAATGGCCTTGTGGCATTGGAGGCACCATCTGATTTGCTGTTCCCTGCAGCCCCAAGAATAAAATATATCAGTTCCTCCACAAGTACTTGTAAAATGGCTAATATTTTTTAAAAAAGTTAAAACCATACCGAACTTTGTGGCAGTTCAAAACAATGTAGAGCAAGGAGAAAAAATACCAGTATTGTTTGGAAAGTGAAACAGAAAGGGAGGGAGGGGAGAAATTTTTCTCTATCAACCAATCCAAAAAAGACAAGGAAACAAAAAGCAAATCACTACACCTGAACAACAGTTCCTAACAACAATCAGGGAGTTTGACACTCATACATTTAATCATCTAACAATACAAACATGAATATATGTTATAGGATGTGAAAGTCCATCCTACTCCTTACTACTTGACAGCCTGAAGGTTCGAGAAACATTTTGAAGGGCACACCTTTCATTGGTCATGCATTAAGAAAAAGAAAATATTGAGTTTCACTTGTACAAGACAGCTATGTAAATCATAAAGAAAAGTCTAAGACTTGGTAGAATAGTTAACCAGATCCACACACAGAAGACAGAAAAGGTTGGTGAAAGAAATACTTTTGGAAAGAACTACTACCATCGGACCAGGCATCGGCAATGGAAGCGATGCAGGCATTGATGAGGGCATCGGCGTCGATCCTGGCATGGAAGATGGGATGGTTGAAGGCATACCAAGTGGAGATATTTGAGCTGGAGGGCGAGGCAAATGAGGATGTGGAAGAAGGGGCATATGTGATGGTGGTTGTAACTGCTGTAAATTTGAAGGCTGTAATAGGAAAGGCATTTGTGGTGGTAATGCCTGCTGTTGTGGCATTTGATGAGAACTCTGCTGATATGATTGAGGTTGATTTGCAGCAAGTAGAGATGGATGTGGACCAGGTGGCAGAGGTGGAGCTCCCAAAGGCATTGAGACGGGGTGACCCTGCTTCTGCTCACCCTGAGATGCCTTGTCAAGAGATGGAACGGACAATGGCATCGGCGCTCCAACTCCAGGAATGGTTCCCTCATTTCGCGCTAATCCAGGAGGAAATGATCCAGGTGTTGTTGGGGGATCATGTACAGGAAAATTTCCAACCACACGATTACCAAAAGCAGGGTTTTGTTCACCATAACCTATCACAGAAAGAAATAAAATGAGGCAAAATAAAATAACTCCAATTTTCTATTTCCTTTCAGTGGGCGCTCAGGGGATCGGCATTTTGTCTCCCTGCTGCAACTGCAGGGACAACAACTCCAAAATAAAAGCAGACAATCCCACGTGCAAAAGCAGTGGTATCCCGAGGCAAACATTTAGTGCTTCATAGAATGATCCAGTATGATTTTGAAACAGGATACATCCAATGTCAATTGTTTGAATCATTCTAATATTGGCCCCCAAGAACTAAAGATCTGTAGCTTCAGAAAACTAACAGGAAAAAAAGATATAGGGAGCAAAAAACAGAACCCTGATTAAAGCCCACATTGAATTTATCTCGTGCAGTATCTCCTGGCCTGTTTCTGCACCAGAATTTTGTGGTGTGATCATTGCTTCCACTGCATAAGCAATTCGAAATTCAGATGAGTGGATCTGAACAGTGTAAAGATGAATGGAAAAAACACAAATATTTGAGCTCTAATAACAGAGAAACAGCAGACTGAAAGTACAACTGCAACTTGTAATATAATTTTTTTGTCTTCTAAAACATCAAACTAATGGTACAGATCACCTGAATCTTGGTACAAATGAATGTTACATGAGTACTAATTATAGGTTAAACTCAATAGTCATTTGCGGCATTCAAATAAAAATCCAGCCAAGTTAAAACGACTAGCTGATCAGTTTTGTTGTAATCTGATCCAGACATCTCTCAGTAGCAGTAACGAGTAATAGAAAACTTCAAAGATCAGGCAGAAATGAGACAATCCAGAGTAAAAAGTGTCTAGCATGGTATGGAAATAGGTCACCACTCCCTTCAAATGTATGCTGATGATTGTGAACATGTTCAACCGCAGTCGAATTTATAGTGCACATACCTACCTCCCTTTCTCTTTGACCAATTCAAGGTGAAATTGGAAGATGGTGAAGTTGGGAAGCCTAGGGAAGACGGATTGGTTCAAGATTCGAGCCTTGGGGAACCCTCACTACTGCATTTTTGTTCAGGTTCTTGGATCTCAATAGCACTTTCAGTGGAGAAGAATAGTGTGTGAATGTCCATTACAAATATTGAAAAGAGTTGTTCTCTATCTTTAACCCTTCTAGAAGCACTACTTCCAGGGAGAAAGTTGTTGCTCCCATTGAACTAATCCTGTTGTGTTATCTGCTGCTTCTTTTGTCAGCAATTCTTCAGTTGTCAAAATACCAAGTTTTATCAGGAAGGCTCCCTCCCTCCTCTGTTCTCTCTACCTTTATCTCAACTTCTCTGTACATATAAGCACACACAAGCTAGTGCCATCACAGATAACACATGGCACAACACACACACACACACATATATAATGAAGATGAATCTCCTCACCCCCTCCCACATCAACCAGCATGAGATTAGGAGTAAATGACGGATCTATGGCCCCTCTCGCATGAATTATGTGTAGGGTAAGATCGAGATATTCACTATAAGAATTGAACTTGCAACCACAAACCCATTGACACCAGCTATAGTTGTCCTCACCAACTAGGCTACAACCATTCAAATAAACAAAGGACATGAACAGCCATGGTTCACTGAATAAACGCGGTTCCCTGCAAACACATACAACTGTATATGCAAGCAATGGAAACATAGCTTAATTAGGGTTTTTATGAATGAAAACTGGATTTCATTGTTGGCTAACAGCTTCAGAAATCATACTCCCCAGCTAATTCAAAATGTAAAAAGAATATTTTATGATTTCTTTGCAAAACGAAATAAACCAAAGGGCACTGTTAGTAGACAATTAACTTATAAACCCACTCCTCAGTAAGTTAAACTTCCAGAGTTGGATAAAGAAAGTGATTCCACAACACGTTAGAGAGAAAAGCAGCTAAGATTTGTTTTCTAGTAAGGCATTATTGTTTTTGTGGCATATTTTCAAAAATACACCCTAGTATGCAAATAAGACGGAGTGATGGAATAAGGAAATTTGTATACTTTGCGTCACTTCCAAAGAAAAGGTGCATGAACCAAACACAGAATAGTATTTTCATAAGTATGGTGTTGCTCTTCTACTAAATGAAACTGATGATGTACTAAACAAACAATAAACTAACCTGCAGAGGATATATCCAATAGGGTGCCATGCAAGGTCCCACACAGCATTATCATGTGCAGTTGGCATTTCAATCTGAGGAGCCTCATGTCTGTTCATCAAGAAAAGATTTAGATAGAAAATAATGTGACCAACAAGGTAAAAGGGCCAATGGTCAACATTTAACTCATTAAACATAACCCAATCAATTTTTGAACCAAATCATCTATTCTTCATTTTTTTTATAAAAATCAAGAAAAGTGATTCCAAGAGCAATTGCTTTCTTGTTTAATTACAATCGATTCATACAAAAAGTCGTGCTGAATAGCACAAAGAGCATGCAAAGTGATGAGCAAATTATTGGAGCAGATACAAATAATTTATTCCATTGCATACAGCACTTGTATCCATCCATTTTACCATCTTTTCCTTTTTATCCCTCTGCGAGATACAAGGGTTCAAGTCTCTCCAAAAGGTCATATAAATCCTACTCAAATAATGTCATACACCAAATTGCCTCCCCATTTTCACACAATGACGCATGTAAGGTAAAAAAGATTACTTGGTGACAACAATGTATTCAGATGCTTTCAAAGAGTCTCACCAAAAAAGGTCTCACACCTGTAATTACACAGTATCACATGAAATAATTAACGATTACTGCACATTTCTTCTTCTTTTTTTTTTTAGTTTCTAGCTCTACCCTTCATTGAGTTTCTTTGCAACATTGATGTTACTCATTTTCCTTCACAATCATAATAGGTCAACAGCAGCAACAAATCCTTAAGTTGCACCAAGTGAGGTCACACTAAGGATAGATCATAATTATTATAACCTGTAATCATTACTTCACAAAATACCTACCAAAAAATACTTCACCAAAAACTGAGAAAGTAAGGAAGAAAGATCCAGGAAATGATGAATGAATCTGACAGTGGGCTTGCATGGAGATTCATCCTTAGTCAGATCTTCCAAGTAGACTCATAATTGTGACGTTCCCTGACAAAGTACAGGGAAGAAACTAAATAACAAATATAGATATAACTAAAAACCCCACAGCATCAATTTAGACCCAACATTATCCTCACTTAATGGCATGTGGAAGTTTCCAAGGTTTGTAACCTGGCTATTCAACTGTTGTCTTTTGTGGAATCACAATACTAAGTGTCATAAGGACTGAACTTCAGGTTACACAATCAACACTCGAATCAGACCAACCAGTCACACTGTGCATCAACCAAGCAAAGCCCTCTCGAACAGTTGTGTTTCTCTGTATTGACGAGACCAAGTCACTTGAACAACCAACACCCTGTATATAGGAAACAATGCCCCTATTTTTATAGTGCACAACAATAATAGCAACTCAATACAGATGTCTATCCCTCAGTCTCTCTCCCCCTGAAAAACTAAAGAACAGCCGCATCTATATCTGTGTGTGTGTACACAGGAAACAATCACATACTTAAGCCATTGGCAAAGAAACCTTGGGCAGTTGCCTCGTCCGAGTTTTCCAAGCAGCTGTAACTGCATAACTGACCCAGTTAAGTAACAGTTACAGGCATTAACCCAGCACGGCCTCTGGCATCTCCCACATCGCATTGAGTAACTGTTACAACTTGCATGCCATCCCAGGCGATTCCTCCAAGCCATCTAGGGTAATCCTGCAAACTGCCTCAGGCAACTCCCTGCAAACCAGCTTGGACACTTGGATGGTGGATGATAGTGTCTGTCACATCCTAGCCTGAGCCAAATGTTTCCACTCAGCCTAGGGATTGTTCCGCAACCAGGTGCTCATGTGTACAGCATGAGTGCTGAGATTTTTCCAAGTTCAACAGCAATGTTCTGTGCACAACACATTGACCCTAATCTGAGCTTATTGTGCATAATTGCAGGGTCAAGTGTGCCTGCCCAGGCCGCACACACACTCCAATGTAGAGCTGCACGAACTCCCCAATGCTCAATGGACATGCCGGTTATGCACTTCTAGCCGAGCTATGCAGTTAATGCACAGCAGAGCAATGCAAGTACTCCATGGTAAGTGGCGCAAGTATTATGTTGCACCCTTGTCTGTAGGTGTGTGCATCATCCAGTGCCCACTCATTCATGTCATATTCCTCAAACTCTTGCCTCATTCAACCATTGGCAGAGTGCTACAATTGTGCACGCTAAAAATGGACCAAGGTGTCATGCCTGCACACCAATGTTGCACATTGCATGCACTATCTTTGCATCTTATCAACCAGGCTTCTTGTATCTAACCCTGTTAGATCATGCCTCAAGCCATGCTCGGATCCAGGTGGTCAATATGAGCGCACATCTGAAGCCAATGTTCCCACACTTCAGATCCCATATACTTAGCGGCCAACACTAGGGCATTGTCTATTATAAAATTTATCAACATAACTGAAGGTTATTGCCTTAAATAAATATATCTGCTATAAGTTTTTTGACATATACAAACTAATTCCAATCGTCATAATTTTGTAATGAATTGCATCACATACATGTAAGTCTTGTAAATAAACTTATAGATGTAAGCTTTGGAAATTCAACAAAATCAGCTTGAGAATCTTATTATTAAAAAGCCTTAAATCTCATTACGTCGAGTCAATGAATCTGCTTTAACCATTCTTCTTAATTTAGTGCAACATCTTCAAAAAGTAGAAATAATTTCATATCCTTCTCTATCATGTCACTCAAAGGCCTAACTCTCCATTTCCTCTTGCCTCTTAACCTTAATGAACAAAGCATTTCATTTGGCCTATGCTTTATGCTTGGGAATTCTAAAAGATACAATGCATGTATTCAATGTTTAAAAGAAATTAACTACAAAAGGAGTATAATAACATTAGCAAGATGGCTAACAGAAGTTATTCACCTCTGAAACTTTTGCATAAGTACTTAATTCCCACACCCAACTTATCCAACAATTTAAAGCTTCTCCAATTCACCAACACATCGTCGGTAACTAGAAGTATGATCTCATCACAGCACACCTTCACTTGAAAAATACACACACAAATGAAACAGAACATTGTTTGTTATTTCTCTTACTTCAAACAACCCACTGTAGTTCATAAATGCTATCAACATTTTGTGAAAGCCCAAAACATCTAGGTCTATAAACAAACAAATATGCTCAACAAGCTGCTCATGAACCAGCCCAACGGGTAGATTAAAAAAATCTGTGGAGCAAACATGTAAACAATTTATACCTCATTTTTTATCATGAAAAATCTGTTTATAAGCTAATCTAAATGCTAACTCATGCATGGTAATGACAAATTTATGGTAATCAATTGTTCAATTTTGCTTAATCTTGGACAAAATGCCTTAAAAATCTGACCTTGCCCTAGTCAATCTCATCATCTATACTAGTTCCCTACTCTCTGCTTCCTTGATGTGCCTTCACTTCCCCACATTTTGTCAAATTCCCAGAAGTTGTAGTGTTACCTTAAAAACCCCAAACGAGCCAAACAGAAGGTTTGAGTCTCATGTAAATGGATGTGAACTAGTATCCCGCTTAGTTAGATGTCAGCACTATTGAACTGTACATAGTATTTAGTTTCCCTATACATCAGCTTTTTGATTATTTGTAACTAATGCTGATTTCATGACTGCTCTAATAAGGGAAATTGATGGATTGTAATTAGAAAATAATTTGGAAATGTTTTTCTTATTTAATAGAGAAAAACTCTCAATGGAAGGGCATACAGATCAATAGAAACAATTTGTCCTGGTATCAGAGTCTTGAAATTAAAATTTGATTCAAGGTTGCATGTGTCATCCCACTTGTGGTGAGTTTTCGATTTCTAGTAATACCCATCATATCCTGGCGTGAAAAGCAGGATCTTGGATTAGTTTTGTATCTTGATGTGAATCCCGAGCATGGTTTGCTTTTGCAGACCTCTCTGCCCAGCTCTCCCATTGATCTTTAGATTTCTCTTGATTTGGTGGTGTTCAATTTATGTCAACCTTAATTAGGTGAAAATCCCCCAGCTTCCAGGGTACTGGACAATCCTTGAGGTCTAGACCTAGAATGATTGGTGATACCAAGTATTTCTACCATAACAAATCTGAAAATCCCGCTTGACAATCCTTCATCTTCAGGAATTTGCCTCTTCATGCCCATAACAATTCTTAGACATGAACAGTTCTGTTTAATGTGTGTTATTTGGTGTCATTTGGTGCGCTTAATTTGATGTGATAACCATGATAGATTCCTGTGTGAGGATTTGATCATAAAGCAAGTGACTGTTCATCATTTGTACTAGTATTCTTTTGGTAAATCTGGCCATATTTTTCCATTATTTATTTTAATAAAAAAGAAGAATTATCCCAAAAGGAGACTTCAACTTAAAATGTTTTCTCAAATGAAAAGAACTCTAGAGTCCTTTAAACAGATCATCTAAAATCCACTGAGTCAAAAGAACATGAGCAATGGGATAGCAAAGGTGTTCACATTGTTTCTCGGTTGCTGTGTTCAATCAGACCACATAAGGTGAATAATCGTTGATTCTTCACTACTACTAAAGAGATATGCAATTATGTTAGACACATTTATAGACAAGATAATAATGCCTGAAAATTTGAATTGGAATTAGAAATTACTAGCTACAAATAATGTAATATCTCTACTGAACAATTTAACACTGAAATTCTGAATTTGTGGAGTGAATAAATTGGGATACTTCATTCTAGTGTTACAAATGTTTTGCAACACTTCAAGAAATTAATTCTGAGAGTGTTAGGATCAATTTATGATAAAATAGATACCGAAATTTGAGAATCCACAGGCTAGGTTGCTGAATTGAAATCATTTCTCAAGCTTAGAAGAGGTAGGGGAATTTCTACGAGATGATCAAGCCACACAGCTTAGCATGACACTAGAGACAATAACTTTTGAGATGATTAATGTGGCATGGAAAATGCAAATTATGGGCTTAAATTCAGTGTTATAGTCTTAAGGAGTTTAGATATATTACAAAGAATTGCAAAAAGAAATGAAAGAATTATTTCAAAAACGAAGAGCACCTTTAAGGACTGTTGTATGCAACCTAAAAATCGACAAACTCGCAATTTTAACACTACTATCAAGCTTTTTTCAGCTGCTGCCTAGGGAATCTTTACCAATGACAAGCCATACGTAAGCACTCATCACCTCTCACATCTGAGATAGTACAATAGTTGATTGAGTCCACTTTCTATCTCTTATGGCTGTAAGTTAAGCAAAACTAGCAAAACTAGCACAATCAAATCATATGATAGGTAATATGGAATCCTTACATGATGTTTGTAAGTATAATAGTAAATAGCATATTTAGTTGTCAATGATATTTCTCTTCCGATCACTACAATTGAAAATCTAGGATCTCATCAAAACAATGTATTTGAACTCTACTTTAATCCTAATGGTTGTCTTGTGCAGGATCAAGTATTGTGAAACGTTATCACGAATAGACTTAAAATGGGATGCTTATTTCCTCTCCTATTTTCTATTCCTAGTATTGTTCTTAGCATGTACAACTATTGCTAACAATAGTGTCTGCTATAAGAAATTATGTCATCCTAGTTCTGTCATCTTCACTCATCTTATGAAACATGGAAACCTGGCTAATAAAGATTCAATTTCATCACTTAATATGTCATAGGATTGTACTTCTTGTAAACTTTGTAAAAGAAATCATTTAATATGTTAATATGTCATACGATTGTACTTCTTATAAATTTAGTAAAAGAAAAGATTTACCCCTTCCTTTGTGTTGTACCTGTGCTTCTACAAGTTTTGATATCATTCAAACTAATTTATAGAGCATGAATCTAATCACTTCGTATGCTCAGTACATATGATTAAAGTCATTTTATATGCATAATCTTTCATCTATCAAAAGCTATACTATTTTTCGTCTTTCAAGATTTCTTCGGCCTTCTCGAAACAATTTTCCTCTTGTATTAAAATTTTATGGTCAAACTCTACAGGGGAATATAAGTCAATATCTTACAAGATTATCTAAAGACAAAGTGCATTATTTTTCAACGTTCTTCTCCTTACACTTTGCAAAGGATAGGGTCGTGACGGTGAATCCAAGCAAATTCTTGGTAAATCCAAATGAAGGAATGTGCATCTAAGCCCATTTCTTCCTTTGTTGTTGAGCTTTTGTGAAATCTCTTAGTATTTCTAATTCAAATACTCATACATATAATGTTTGCTCCCTTCCTTTGATTATATATCGCATGCATGCTAGTTTTGGTTCCATTCCTTGGGATTTTGAGCACTTGTGCCATAAATTATGCATACGTTTTCTGAAATCTTGAAATCGTTAAACATTATTCTTATATGTCTTTTTAATTATAGATATTTTGGAAAAAGCTCTACTTTGATTTCGAAAAACATAGATTATTTTTCAGATTTGAGAAAAAATTTGTATATTTGATCTTTCAATGTAAAGTTTTCTGTTTCGCTTAAACAAGAACTATTACAGAAAATTGATGGAATATCTTCGAACGTATCCTAATATATTATTTACAAATTGAATGTCAAACCTAACATGCGCAGATTAGAAAAGTGACATTTGACCTAGACTATAAGGAATAATATGCAGTCGGCCCATCTACATGTCATGAATAGTAATATGCGGCCTTTAACTGTATGGAAACAACCATAGCCTCATCTTCTATACTCAACCCTTGTTAGTGAGGTTATCGCTAATCCTTAATTTTTATACCTTTCATATAATTTTCACATGTTTATTTGCTATTTCAACATTTTCAGCATTTAAGTTTTAATCATGATATTTGTTCCTTTGCATGTTCGTTCATTATTTATCTATATATATAAATTATACATATTTTATTGAGTATTAGACTCATTCTTGTTATCTTTTGCTAACCTTTCAAATTAGCAAATTACGATTTATTTGCACGGATTTCGGTCAGTTTAGATAAGTTTTTCGGAAAGAATAGTTCATAGGATGTTTAGTTCTATTTTGAATTATTAAGACTTGGAGTTGTTATCTAGATATTGTACTGTCCATATGAAGGCTGTCAACCCTTGATTATATCTCACTAATATATTTCTAGATATTCTAATTTTGGTTTAGATATTTTTCCTCATTGTTTTTAGTTGATCAAATAATAAGTTAGCAGAACCACTTTTAAACGTAACCTTTAGGTTCTGAGCATTAGTATATATATTTATTATTGAAATATTTAAAGGTATTTGTTGGAGGGTCGAGTCTCGTTTTTAGGTTAATTAACTTGTGAAATGTTTTAAACTTGGGTTTTGGGGAAGTGGACATAACAAACCCTCAATTGAACATCACAACTTTGGAGCTCAAGCTACCAGGCGTGTTTTTCTAGGTTATAGAAAGGCTCACAAATGGTTCTTGGGTCATGATACATGTGTCAATAAGCTGTACACTCGTCATATGGTATTCCTAGGAAACCAAATATTTTTTTCTAATCCTATATCATCCATGAATCCACTTTAATTAGTCTTCCTACTTTTGATAACATGTCTACTATTAAATGATTTTATCACAACCCCGATACCAAACACAAATAATATGACAACTTAAAAACAATTAATCAAGACCAGGTGACAACACTTCATGAATGCAACCCTCCAAATCATATGTAAGATAGTTGTGCTCATAGGTTTTGAGTTGTTTTAAGCAAAAAATAACCTTCTCATTTGCATTAACACGCAATCCAAACTTTCTTCGATACATCACAATAGACAATGAAGCTTCCCATTCCTTCAAGAATCGCCGAAATTGGTACAAAAGTCAAACAACCCTTCAGTTACCGAAAACTTCTTTCACAATCACCGGCCCAATGAAACACCACCTTCTTTGAGGTCATACAAGTTAAAGGCACCGCAATTCTAAAAAAATTTTCAACAAATGACTATAATACTTAGCCAATCAAAGAGAACTACAAACTTCAACAACATGTGACGGTTGCTCCTTATGACTGCTCCTACGTTCTTCGGATCAACTACAACTCCGCCCTTCGAAACAATGCGACCTAAGATGGACACTTCCTCGCGCCAAAAACTCTCATTTTTCAATTAAGAGAATTATCATCTTTCTCTAAGGGTTTGCAATGCAATTCTCCGGTGGATCTTATGTGACTCAAAATTCCTCAAGAAGATTAGAATATCACCATTGAAACCACCACAAAATAATCCAAATATGGTTGAAATACTCTAATCATTAAATCCACAACAGCTGCAGGGCGCTAGTTAGATCAAATGGCATAATCAAAAATTCATAGTGGCCATACTTTGTCTTAAAAGTTGTCTTTGGTATGTCCTCCTTAATTCACAGTTAATGGTGCCCTAAACTTAAACCAATCTTAGAGAAAATATGTGCCCATGTAATTGGTCAAATAGGTCACCAACTTTCAGTAAAGGATACTCATTATTGGTCATGATCTTGTTTAACTCCTGATAGTCTATACACAAACCCATAAATCCATCTTTCTTCTTAACAAATAACATGGGGGCACCCCATTGTAACACACTTGGTCGGATGAATACTACAATTGTTACTTTAACTCCCTTAACTCCGAAGTATCCATCCTATAAGAAGTTTTTGAAATGGGTGCAGATCCCAACATCAAGTAGAATGCAAATTCAATATCACTGTTCGGTAATAAAGTAGACAAATCTTCAAGAAAAATATCTCAGAACAATTAATCACCTCGAATACCTTTTTCCACTTTAAGGATCCATATCTCAACCTTTGGCGGATTCGCATCCATCAGGAATACCAAAACTCGTTCTTCGTAAATTGATCATATAAGAACATTCATCCTCCAAGATTTCCACCTTGCTCCTTCTCCATTTGTATTATTTTGTCCATAACATCCAGCATTTTTACCATCATGGTAAGATAATAGTCTTCCCGACTAGACCCAGCACCACCTTAGCTTCCTAACTTCTTGTGCCTATTATGTCACAAATCACAAAGTTTAGCGGTTTTATATAATTTAAGATGTTTTCCGTATAGCTTGCTCTAATATTAACTCCTTTGACATGACCTTGAAACCAAACACAAATAACATAAGGACACAAAACAATTAACCAAAACTAGGTCACAACCCTTCATGAATATTAGTTAACTCAAGAAAATATTGTGACGTCACAGGATGCAACCAAAACTCTCATATTTGGCCCTAAAACATAAATACCTACTCAATCCCATAAATACTTGAAAGAAAATAGTTCATCGCTATAAGTCCAACAACATCATCATTTAGTCTACGAAAGGCCACCAGCGATAAATAGAAATAAT
Source organism: Nepenthes alata (assembly GCA_028571085.2). Classification (NCBI taxonomy): domain Eukaryota; kingdom Viridiplantae; phylum Streptophyta; class Magnoliopsida; order Caryophyllales; family Nepenthaceae; genus Nepenthes; species Nepenthes alata. The sequence goes on along the minus strand of JAOVVI020000831.1, from coordinate 9,686 downwards.
GCAACAATATTCATGCCCACACTAAACACATACCAAATTGTACCAATATCCCTACTACAATCCAATGGTAAAATAAAAACTTCTAGCTAATCCTTCAGAAAACTCCAATCTAACTAAAACCCGCAAGTGATCCTAGCCCGCTAATTTGAACGATAACAAAACATGGCAAGACTGAACCTAACACTCAACAAAACATGTGTGTGTATTTATATGTATGTATGTGTATATGTGATATACATGGTGAAAATATGAAAAAATCAATAATAATAATCACATGCACAATATCGAAAAGAAAAAAAAAGTAAGAACTAAAGACTAATGGTAATCTCACCAATTAAGGTCGAATATCAAAAGTTGGACTACAGATTCTGATCCAAAAGTCTGGGCTGTATGCCACTATCTAAAAGATGTGGGTGGGTTGACAACGTATTATACCTTATAAATGGGGACGAACGCCACTTTTTTAACCCGTGGATATTAAGTAACGACCTTTGTTTACAAATTAATATACTAAAACATGTCCAAATTTATCCTATCAATTCTCTACGATGGTTCTTATTTAAACAAAGGGAAGAGTCTACACAAATGAACAAATTTTCAAATTTGAAAAGAAAATATCTAAAATTTAATTTAGTTATAGGATGCTTTCACAAATTCGTGAATAAAAGATGACAAACAAGACTAAAATGCCCAATAATTTTTGGATTTATTCATAAGGCAACGATACTAAGGCACAAGACTGTAAATCTCAATATTTTCAAACAATATTGACATGCATATAAGACAAATACAAGAGAAGCACAATGTATCACAGGCATGTGAATTTGTGACAACTAAGAAAAACGTCAACAAATGAGAAAAATGACTTAGATGTATTTGCCATAAATCACTAAGATATAGCTTCAAATCACTTCAAATTCTACTTTCTTTTCCCTCTTCTTCTCTCTCTTCTCCACTACTTTATCTCTTCTCTCTCAAAATATCAAGCAAAGATGACCAAAAATTGAAAACAAACTTTTACACAGACAAGCGTACAAGTGTCAATCATGCGCCCATCAAGAGTGAGGCTACTATGCTACCAACGCACATATGTCCTTCGGGTGCAGCCTAAGGCGCACGCCTACTGCTTCCAACACATGAGTGCCCATCATGCGTGCATCCGACGCATCTCCTACATCTATGCATTCATGATCTTCCCTTCTTGCACCCCCAAGCATCCTGATATTGCTCTCCACGCCCGAGTGCCGCTTATGCGCAAGTCGAATGCCAATTTTGGTTCTCAATTACAATTTTCTCACAAGGACACACAATTATTTTCAACAATTCACTTAATTAAATAAATCCTAACTAATATATCATATTTCAGTAATCTAGTATTATAAAGCTCTCACAAATCCACAAATCCAATTTGAGTACAATGGAGAAAAGCTTAATGAAGAAACAAATACTCCATTCTAAAAATTTGTCCTCCAAATTTATGTATCTCGAAGAAAAAACAAATACCGATACTTCTTCAAAATTCTATCTTCACTCTCCCAAGCAGCCTATTCCAACGAATGGTTCCTCCACAATATTTTCATGAGAGAAATAATCATGTTACGGAGTATTTGATCATGTCACCCTAAAATTTATATTGGTTCTCCACATAAAATAACTATTCATTAATCCTCAATAGTTTATAGTCGATGATATTAGAGGTGTTATACACATATTTTTGAAGCAATCGAATATGAAATACACCGTGAAAATATGCTAAGTTAGGATATAAAGCTAATATATCAACCCCGTTCCCAATTCATTGCTATACTTCAAAAGGCCCAATTTATCTTATCTTCAACTTCCCACTAAAACTAAATATTTACTCTCCCTTCTTCGGGGACACCTGCAAAATGAGTGGTCGCCTACCTCAAAAATCAATTCCGATCATCTGCAGTTTGCATAACTTTTCTAGCGACTTTGTGCTACTTGCAATTGGTCTCGAAGAAATTAAGACTTGTTCGAAGTTTCCCAATCTATTTTTATATCCAAAAGCCTGCGATTATGAATTTCATCCCAATTGATTGGAAATCAATATCTCTTTCCAAACAAAGCCTCGAAACATCAGACCCCAATGCTAGATTGATAGTTGTTATTATAAACAAATCCGACTAATGGCAAATAATTATATCAGTCACCTTTCATCTCCAATACTGAAGCTCTAAGTATATCTTCTAGAATGTGTATCGTTCATTTCAATGAATCATCTATTTGTAGATGAAAGGCCGTACTAAATTTCAATTTCATACCATATTTTCCATACAAGCTTTCCCAAAATATGGTTATATGAATTTAGGATCTCAGTCTGATACAGCTGACGCTAGAACTTGATACAATCTCACTACTTCATGTAATGCTGAGTCATGCTAATCAATCCTTGATAACATAGTTCTTACCATAGTGAAGTGCGATGACTTGTTTAGTGGATCCACTAGCACCGAAATGGCATCATGGAACTTTAGTCGATCCACTAGCACCGAAATTGCATCATGGAACCTAGTGTCCTGGGTAGCACAACCACGAGATCCATAGCAATATGCCCCCCTTTCCAGACGTATACACGCAAATGCAATGATAGTCTTGGTGGCTTTCGATGATCATCTTTGATTTGTTTACATATTAGACATCTCCCCACAAATGTTGAATTTCCTCTTTCTTATTTCTCCACCAAATGAGTTTTTTAAAATCTTAATACATCTTATTAATTTCTGGATGGATGAAAAATTTTGCTCCATGGGCTTTGTTCAGAATCTCTTCTTTAATTTCCTCAACATCATAAACACAAACCCAATCTTGAAATCTAAGTACTCCATCAACATGGATTATTAGAAGGATATTCTTTACTACATGATCCACTCTACAGTAGACTAGTTGCAAGGAACAAGGAACTTAATTGCGCTAGGTGTGTAAATAATCGTTCAATTATTATCTAATGCATGCTTCTTGGAACAATAAGAAGTAATGCCATGTCTTGAAGTCCTCCACCGACTCTAAATATCATGCTATGTCATTGGCTTGCTCCGAGAATGTTCGTCCTAGAGATCTTTTAGGCAAACATGGCACTCCTCAGCTCCATCCTACTTTGCTTCATGCTAACAATACAAGTGCAACCAATCCAATCTTTCATGGGCACACAAATCTTTCATGAGTGCAACCAATACTGAGTATCATACGAAAGATGCTAGGTTTGACATGTGGATTGAAAAAGTATTTCAAACACCTTGTGAGCATGGACCCCGGCTAGACTACGGGAATGCAAACACGGCATATTCTGAACTTATCCTGAAGGATAACGAGAATATTGATCATCTGAATTAAGTTCGATATTTGGGCACCAAATGTGACTTGGTATCATAAGTTCATAGAGTTAATAGCTTGTCAAACTTGCGAGCATCGGTTACCTCATAGTTATTACCCAACCGTTGGTGGTAAACATGTAGTCATTACTTTACAGTGGCTGAATAAGATCCAATAAGAATATTGTGATATCTCATATAGTTGTAACTTCCATTGAAAAAAGTTAAGTGGAACCAACATTATTATTGTTACTCGACTTTGATGGAATCCCATCTACATTCATATTCTTATAGCACTTGAGCCGTGTTTACAACGTGGCATAAAGTCTCAGGTAGTTGATAATTGGTTGCATGTTGTTATTGCCCTTATATATTTGCAATTCTTATCCAAAATGTTTATTGACTACTAATATCATTTATTGTATTACTTACTGGGCTTTTGACTCACCATTATGTTTTCTTGACTCCAGAATGAAACAAGTTGATAGAATGTTAGTAGAGATCGTTCAGTGGCTATGAAGATTCCAAGTAGAAACCATTTCAAAGTCTAGTAGCTTTTTAAAGAGAGATGACGAGACTTTATTTTTGTTTTATTAGATATGGGATGTTTTATCAAGATTGTATTCCCTAGACTTTTATTTTTATTACGGACATTTAAGTCATTGCATATTTAAGAACTTTGATGTTATGATGAATTTTGCATTTATGATGATATTTATGATGAGCATTGATGTGTTGAGTTTTTTAGTGTGGTATGTTCAAGCCAGGTTGTATAATTCGGGTCCGAGTCGCACATAATCAAAGTTGTACATTTCAGTTTCTTAATGGTTTTGTCAACTATGGGTCACTTCAAAAAAGGTAGGTAGTGTTACCAATCATCCTTCAATGATTACTCCAGGTGTCATATACAAATTACTAATAAAAATGAATATCTACTTTCCCACAATATTCCCTTAAACATCATTAATTACAGTTCCTGATAAACCAAAAGACATTTTAACAATTTGAATTGCTTTTTCCCTTTTTTCAATAGTTACAAATAAAAGTCCCAAACGAGGCACAATTGGAAGCTTCTTTATACTTATTGGGGTATCCAATTAAGCTTCTCTCCCTGTATATGTCTGCATAGTTACTGTCCATGCAAAATGGAACAATGGGAATGTCTTTTGCCTATAACTATGTACTTATGGCAAAAGCACATATCCAACCATTCACAAGTACTTCGCATATAAAACATTTGTTTCAACTATGTACAAGTAATGTTGATGCATTGCAGAACAATATCAAAAGAAAGGCAGCCAACAACTTTGAGACTTAATTGGGAAAAGAGATTACCCAACAATCCAGTGGAAAATGGATCCATCATAACTCCCACTCACAAAATATTCCTCATGGGAGGGGTGCCAAGCCAACGCTACAAGAAATGGAAAGAAATGAAGCAACATCACTATCACAGAAACCCGAAAATAGAATTAAGTCCTCACTTAATGAGATGCCCACTTACAACCCTCAGCCTCGGAAAAGGAGATCATATAAACAGTAAACCATTTAAAAAGTTACACAACAGGATAGCTGATTGTAGTAATTAAAAAAAAAACTTAGCAACTTGTTCTCGCCAATACAAGCATCTTTCAAGGCACTAAACATAAGCTTATTTGAATTCTATCTTACCTCTTCAAATAATTTCCGGATTTATTGAACCATACACACAACATAAGATAACATAAATCTAAAGGGACCACTAAATAAGGGAAGATGAATAGTAAGAGGTGAAGAAAATGAGTTAGGAATAAGCCACATAAATATCAAGTACACAGCAGTTATGCACATTATTCAACTTCCATCAAATTCTAATAAAGAAATAGAGGCAACCCACCAGTCACATCCTTCCGATGACCACGGAATGATTCCAGCTCCTTCATAGCTCTTATATCATAAAGCTGTCATAAAAAATTGTAAGATGCACCTAATACCCCATAAGGAATCAATATGAAAAGATAGAAAAAGCAGACACAGAGAGGAATTATTTAATTAATTGAAGAAAAAACTAATTACATCCATAATTCACATCTTAAAGAGTACTATAAGTAATATACCTTAATAATTTGATCTTTGGAAGCCGTAAGTACCCAGTTTCCATTGTCATTCCATTTCACACACAATACTGTATTCTTGTGGCCATGACTGCAAATGATATACAATATTACCCCAACATGAAAACAGGCAAGAGGATAACAAAATACCAAGTCAATTCATATCAGATTTGTCACAGGCTACAGGATCACACAATAGTAAAGAGCACTCACAATGAACAAAGCTCTCTCCCACTTTTGGCATCCCAAAGTTTAACGAGGTTGTCTTTCCCACCTGAAGCAATACCAATACAATCCCATAAATATGATAGCACGACATGAATAAAGAACATGAAGCTACACACCTGATACTAGTAAAGACTTTGTAGGGTGCCAGTCAACACTCTTCACATCCCAACCATGGCCTGCCTGAGTTCAAACGCATGCAATACTTTCAGGTTACATCAACAGCATAGAAGACAAACAGAAATATTATTGCATGCCAATACCAAATCAATAATATTTTTCAGCATTGGAGGCAAGAAGCAACTTATAAGATTCTGCACATACAATGTCCCTATCATTCACACAGTAAGAGTTGAATTTTTGTTTAAAATACAAAGCCTAATCAAGAACAATTGAGATGCAGTAGAAAAAGCTAAAACATGTAAAGGCCACCGACAAGCACTAAATAAAGCAAAGAACAATGCAAAGAATTACTATAGAGTGCGAATAGACAAGCACATTGATACCAGGTTATTAGACGATAAGGCTAAAGGTAAGCAAGATGCTGAGGACTGAGCGTTGAGAGTGTACAAGAACAAAGTTAAAATGTTTGAGCACAATGAAGCATAAGCTTATTGAAGAGTTCCAGTATCAAAAGCAAGCTATTGCCATGTAGAGAATAAAACATGACCATGGTAGCTACATTCAAAAAGACATGCCTACATATCAAATTTCTAAGTATTCAACATCATTTCTGTAAATGAAAATATGATTAACAGCATAATGTGATCAAGACTTCATAATATGCACACACAACTAAATGCTTAACACATTGACTTTGATGTATATCAGAAATAATAACCAAAGAAACATTCATTGGAACTGATTGCTCGAGCACAAATGTGTATGGGCAAAACTATGTGCACAAATGCACTAAGAGGTTGTGCATGCAGGTGTCAGTGATTTGAAAGGGCACACAGCATAATGTGATATAAAGTCCACCCTTGCCCCAAACCCATAAAACATACTAAATAAGAACGAGTGTATTAGGGTAAAAGCTATAATTAGGCTTTCTACCAGACGGAGTCCAAATAGAGTACTCAAACAAATAACGCTAGCAAAGCTATAGGTCAAAGATTTAGAGATGAACAGATCTCTCTTGGATTTGAAAACCAATATATAAATAATCATTGTTCCGTGATAATTAGTCTGTCATATATGTGCAGACAAGGAAGACTCTAAGCATTTTGTCAGCAATGTTCTAATTACTATCAGGGCATTTCAAATCACTGCTCAAAATGCAGAAAACATAATGCAGACAAGACTGTCAAACTAGAAACAACAATTATAAAACATATTTTGATTATACTCCAGCAAATGAAAAACAAATGCTAAAAAAACATTCATTATGAACATATTTCAATTTTTACATGCTTAATAATAACACAACATAGCAGGAAATGATATCAAGTCCTATGAAATATAATAGCATCCACAACAGAAAGCGTTGCAGATTTTTTTAATTTTTTTTAAATTTTGAATGAGATAGCATAGCAGGAAATATGCTTCATATTTCTTTCTAAACATTATTTACTTTTGGGTCCAAAACCACTTCTGGATTTCATATTTATCTATATCTATTTCAAACAAATGCCCATTTCACACAGACAGTTGGTTCAATTTTGCTGCATGGTCAAATATCATTGGCTCAAAAATATCCAAACAAATAGAAAAACAAATCCAGTGGAATAAATTCAGAAGGACAAATCCCTCAGCTTGAGGGATTTAAAAAGCAGTGTATTTGTCAATTTACTGAAAATTTTCAGACACCTCAATTGAATGCCACATTTCAATTAATTTAGGGCCTAAATTCTGACAATAATTAGCATTTCCTAAATAGTTTGAATAATTTGTCAAATGTGATGTTTTCCAACAATTAATTAAGAATGCAGTGATTTTCAAAAATATAGAAATTGCCATTGCTAGCAACTTAGTTAATGCCAACATATCCTACCTCTGGGAATCTTTTTCATGCACTCCAGGGACTACTATGCCATTAACCAAACATGCATCTAAATATCATTCTCATAAAAAATAAATAAGCATATCAAGAAAAGAAACACATTAATATAATGACATCTGATGCAAACTAATCTCATATAATCAAAAGAAATTTTTAACATTAAATGAGTTAACAAATTCCACATCCATCAGATAAAAAAACCAAGCTGCATCAACACCAACAAACCAAATGTTTCCTATTTGGAAAGACTTCATCAACACCTTGCATCATACATCATAAAAATGGCGCCAAAAGCTGTATATACATGAAAGCTCTGTCCATCTTAAAATGAAAAACAAAATAATAAAATAAAACAAAGCACCCAAGCTGAACAACAATGCCCCATACAAACTACTAAAACAAAACTCAAGCATGTAAACGATTATTTGACTAGTTATATAACAAAGCATCCTAGCTGAACAATTAAGGCTAGCTACTAGAAATTTTTCCAGAAAAATAAAACTTGGGAAACTATGATTAAACCTGTATGTTTTGCATTTGGGAAACCATGTTTTCAAGTAATCTAAATTTGAACTGAATAATGGAAAACTTAGAAAACATCTAAGAGACATTTTCAAAAATTTTTCACTTGCCATAAAAAATGTTTTCCATAGTTTTTACCTCTAACTTATTCACAATTCTCTTGTGAATTTGTGATTTTAGAAACCACCTGTCATAAGCTTATAAATATGAATACATGCAAAAATTTGAAGTACTATTTAATATCTATTACAAAAATGAAAATTTGATTCAGGTTCAAAATTTTATTTGCATTTTTTTATCTTTTCATTAGAATTATCATCTTAACAGTTTTACATAAGTTATAAAATCATCATAGATTATATTTTCTACACACAAGGAAATATAAATATATCACTTAATATGAAAGCCGCATATCAATATGTAGATTACTGTCTAATTTTGTCTGTAACTTAAAAAAATATTACATGTCGATAATTGCATATTATATTGTTACAAATTGAAAAATCATCAGCATTGGAAAATAACATCATTAATACATACACCTGACTTATTTGAGATCCATAATTGCAGGTAATATGAAAAATAAACTGAGTACGAGTTTGTCTTTTTTGAGACTTGACACAATAATTTCAGACTTAAAAATAGCTTAGACCCTGATTCATTATATTAATGACAGAATATCAAATGTTGAGCTCATTCTTCTAACAGTGCCATATTTACTTATTCTCAATTTTAATACGCGTAGCCTGTATCGATATACAAATATCACTTCATATGAGAAAGTATCATTAAGAACTACATTCTGTACGTCATCTGCCGACATTGGAATATATGTTTTTTTCCTAATTTCAGTAACTATGTATTAAGCTATCAAAAATTGAGTTCTAGCCGTTAGATTATTATAAATGACTGTAAAATGTAATGCTTTGTTTAAAATTTGCTCCACACTTAACCAAGCTTATATAATAGGCATAATTCAGCTTGTTAAGCTTATTGAATCAAGCTCAAATAAGCTTCCACAAACAAATCGAGGACCAGTGCCAAGTAAAAGTGTTTGATTAACTAACCATGCATCCAATGATTGACACTTCCCTAGCAGCAATCACTAGAAATCAACTAGTCGAAATGTAGGCGTTTCTAACAGAAAAATATGAATGGGTTTCCACCAAAACTGTGGAAATGGGAAAATAAAAAAGGAAATGAAAACTGACAAAATGGAAAACCGAAAATAGTTTTCCCAACTAAATAGAAAGTTTCTATAATGTTTTTTTGGGGTGCATGTGTGTGTATGTAAACATATACATATATGAAAATATCGTTCAATACTTTTCGATACCGTGACAATGTCATGATGTTTTTTTGTATCAGTTAAAATTTGGCCAATATATTGGCCGATACGGCCCTACCAGCTTGCGATTTTATAAAAAAAAATTTCTGTCCGATATATCCGATGCCGTTACATATTAACCATATGCCTATACTGATATAATCATAACCGATATTGAGGTTGAC
>JAOVVI020000830.1:0-10975 GCA_028571085.2 Nepenthes alata | reverse complement strand
AGTGGTGCCCTTATCTCTGGTTTCAAGATGCTCCATCATACATGACACTGCAGCAAGTCCAGCATTTCCAGCAAAACAGTAGAAGAGGACACAAAAAAGAGAAGGAACCCCCCATTTAGCACAACATAAATGAAAGCCCACGCGATCAGTTCTTAAATAAACCAAGGTGTAAGAAACGAGTACGTAAACGCAAGGAAATACCAAGAACTAATTCCTAGTCAAAGCAATTAAAAGAAGTGAACTGAGACCATCTTGACAGAACCACGAAAACCAGCGGCTTACCTCCATTAACGTTGCTGATCAACAAACTCAAAGTGATCGACGAATCAATATGACTTTAAGTTAACGAAGCATCAATTAGTGGACGTGAGAGATTGGATGCAAAAAGAAAACCCTAAGGCCAAACGATGAAGGGCAAATAGAAAGGGCAAAACGAACATAGATGGAACAATAGAGAGGCAATCCATTTTCTTGCTGTAATATTTTAATGAGATTGATTAATTACGTTAATTAAAAAAATTAAATATATAAATAAATTATCAATAATTAATTGGTGGTATGAATAATATGATAATCCAAACTGTATTAATTATTTTCATTAATTGGCTTGGAGCAGATGGCGAGATAGTAAATTAGTTAGTGCTTGGGGTTATATCAGTACTTTGCAGATTTTTTTTACCATTTAATACTGAAATTTGAGTTTTGATTTCAGTTCAGCGCGAGTTGAGACGAGAAAATGACTGTTAAATCTAATAAAATTAGGTTAAACATGATTATTTATATAAAAAATTATAATCATATTTATTCATAATTTAAAATTAAGATATTAATTTTATTTTTATATAATTATTATCGAATCCTCTATAATAGTTACTTCTAGAAAATATAATCACCATTAATAATAATAGTTTGTTAATCGTAGACTTAATTAAACTTAAGTTCGGATTCGCTTAGGGCGAGTTGGGATGAGAAAATTGCAGGCGAGCAACGGACGGCCTACTTGCCAAATTACAGGAATGGACGGAATGGACGGCCAACTAGTATGGCACAATAAGCACTGTGAAGTAGATAGTAGAAAAGAGAAATGAACACCGAAATTTACGTAAAAAACCCTTATGAATCAAAGAAAAAATTATGAGACACTAAGTCTACAAATAATCACTAAATATGATAATGTTACATGAGGCAAAAATTAAGAACAGAGCAAAATAATCAAAACTCTCACACTTGTTTCTTTCACAGCTCTCTTTCTTTTCTTTCTCTCATCTGTTGTACTCTCACTCAAACTGGCCGCTTCTCCTTCTTCACCTACTTCTTGCTATGTGCCAAGTGTACATACATATACACATCCATCACTATAGCTCAGGAGGTTGGTGCTCAAGGCCCGCCTGCATGCGCATGCTTAGTCCTGCAGCAGGCGGCGTGTGCTTGCTTTAGCAGGCTGATCAGCCTTTGGAGTCTCGAGAATGACTTCCATCAACCACCCAGAAGAGTAGGTCAACTGTATACTTTTTTGGTATGACAGTCTTTCAGAACTCTCGAATATAGCATGTCAACTCTATTATCCGTTGCTTCACATTAGCTGATCAACCATACCATTGACCGGCCGAAGTAGCACATCCCGCTCCTTCAAATGACTCACGACTTATGACGGTCAACATATTAACCAGAATAGTTGATTCCGGTCAACATATTGACCAAAATATTTGATTCTGGTCAACTTTGTTGACCCAAATTTTTTTCTCCCAGCATATTTGTGCTCTGATCAAGTCCTACGGACTTTCACACGAGAGTGATCCCAACAAAAATGACTATTAAATTTAGTAAAATTAGGTTAAACATAATTATCTATATAAATATTTTTTATCATATCCGTTTATTATTTAAAATTAAAATATCATCAAATTTGAATATATTTTTTTATGCATAATAAAAATGGTGCTAAAATTTAAAATAAAATTCTGAAAATAAAAATTTTAAAAATTAAGAGAATTTTGGTATTTTTCCTTCCCAAATCACGTGACCTAACTGTAGTTGTTGGTGTTCAAACTGTTGAAAAATTTAGGCCGTGTTTAAGACTTTCTTAAAACCAAAATGCTTAAATTTTTAATAATTTATTTATGAAAGATTTAATTATTTGAAAAACTATTTGAGAAACCAGATGAAACGGCACTTATTAAATTATAAGTCTTGTTACGTCCACAGATCCGAATTGTGATATGGATTAGAAAACTAAGATTTGTCTGATGGGTTTGATGTGGATCCGGTCTTCATATGCACTCCACCAAAAGGGTTTATTACAGTGTACGAAGTCCATCTGAAAGAAGGTCTTCGTTATCCCATGGTGCTGAAGTTTTATCATATTATAAAGCTTTAAAAGTTTCAGTAACCAAACTGCAGCTCAACGCTGTAAGATACTTAATTTCTTTGTGCGTTTTTGCACATTGCCATGGCGTGAAAATTATTTTGAGATTTTACCATGGGTAAGACTGGATTGTAATCTTTCCTCGCTCAGGATTTGATATAAACGGAGGGAACCCAGACTTCACCAAGAGATGGAAGAATAAATATTTTTTCCTTACGGTTTTCCTTAAATGGGGCCTATCAAATGAATAGGGTTGTGTAGAATCAAGCTTATGTGCTGAAACATCCAAGCAGGAAAAAGAAGCGGTGAAGAAACTTACCGACTTAATCCAGGCTAACATCGGTTCTTTTAACGATAACAAGAAGAACTGATTGTTGAAACTTGAGGCCTTTGAGAAGGCAAAGTGAGAGCCTCGGCTTGAAGGTTTAGGAGCCTCAGACACTTCCCTGGCCGTGAACAGGAAGTTGAAAAAAGGTAAAAGTCGTCGAAGATTAGTGAACCAATTGAAAAGGCAACAAAAGAGTCGTTAGACTAAAATATTTAAGCATCTGGTGGTCACAACAGTACCTCCTGCTCTAATGACAATGAAGCTGTCATCAGCCAACTAGTGAGGAGGAAGGGATTGTCAGGAATAATTTCAATTCAAGTTGCTAAGGCTGTTGGACCTTCAGAGGCTGGTGAGCCTGTTGCTCATCCTGGTTTGACTGAGGGTTTAGATGGGGTTCAATTCATCGCTCTTTCATCATATGAGGAGCTTGTGTCTGACCTCCTATCCAACTTTACCGGAGAGGCTTCTGATTGGGTTGCTAAGAATCCAGTTAAAGAAGTAATGGAAATTTCAGTTGGGGAGGCAATCGAAGTATCGATCGAAGATGTTGAAACTAAAGACATAATGAGGGCCACTAGAGTGCTCAATTCTGAGCTCCCTTCATCCGATATCCAAATTTTTGAAGAAAATGTTAGTTCGTCCGAGGTCTTTCAAGATGTCGTGACCATTGGTGATATAGAAAAGTCCAAGGCATCCTCTAAGGCTCAAACTGAGACTGGGGTAGAGGAACACTTAGAAACGGTTGAGCCTCTAGTCTCTGACAAGCAAGAGGCAATTCCTAAGACCGAGGCCATCATTGGAGCGTCCAAGGCCAAGGAAGTGGCCTTTGAAATGGACACAGCACAGCCCATGGAGTGTCTGGAGTCTGAAGCCCAAAGAGGGGAAAGCACACCATTAGGGAGTTCTCCCCTATTCAAGGCATTTATCTAGTGTATTCTTCGTGCAATCACTTTTCCTTTGGCCAATGCTCTGCTAATAGATTCTCTTTTTGAATTTAGGAGATTTGGTTGCTCAATTCATTCCAATAATTGACAAAGTTACCCAATCCCCCGTGGATTTGGAAATCTCTTTGGCTTCAGAGGATCGTGCCAACCGTCTCGAACGTGAGCTTGTCGAGACTAGGCATAAAAGTTCCTCCCTCAAGGATTTACTGAAGGATCAATAGCAGCAGTATTCCCTCCTCAAGGAGAGAAACTTCCAACTCGAATGAACTTAGGACCTCGATTGAGGCCGAGGACATCAAATTTGCATTAGAGCGAAAATATTGGGACGACATCGAACTCTCTCAGAGTATAATAAGGCTACTGATTTTGAAGTTTCATCATTCTTTGTTTTATCTAAGGAATGCCATCACCTAGCGTCAGGCAGACCTACTAGGCCATCCTAAACAGGATGAAAAATTTCTTTCTCCTTTGCCGGGATCCTCTAGGGTTTAGTTCGAATTTTTTTTTTACACACATAAATTTATTTATGTAAAGATTTTCCTTTGCTCTTTCTCACTCTTTTCTTTGATTAATTGTCGGTTATGTTTTATGATTACGGTCATTGGGTTTAAGAAGATCTTAGTTTATTATTCATACTTGTTTATTAACATTTCATAAACAAAGTGTCTATTTCAATGTGTTGGGCTTGAACCTTCTGACCATGATTGGTTGAATATGCTATTTTTATTAGGACAAGGTCTCTACATTTATACTGTTAAAATCTTATAGGCTACTTGGCATTTCTGTCAAGTTTTAACATTCGACGTCGTTTGGGTCGCTTGGTTGTGTTATCGAGTTTTGTTGGCTGTTTTGGGACAGCTTAAGGAGCATGTGAAAAAATATTTCACTTGATTTAAGGACAGTTTAGATCATGTAATTTCATGAAATAATATGCAAACATATAAATGAGTGTATAACAAAGAACAAATAAAAGAAAGCTATTTAATTAATTAAACATGATACAAGTACTCTAACTTATGCAACTAATCTTACCTGGCTACATGTATATTTAATGATAGTATTTTTTTTTTTATGTGAGAGGCATTTCAAATTCGAGGAACTAGTTTGTCTTCTTAGGTGCGCAATTTGTTTGCCTCATTTCAAAAAATAGCCAAAATCAGGAATGGTCATTCCCAATTAGAAAAAAGCTTGTTCCAATCGGTATTTTTGCCAATTGCCTTAATGCTTCACAGCACTAAGTCTCTCATTTTAAATTGATGTGCTCTCACATTCTTGTTGTAATATCTGGCAATCCTTTGTTAATATGTTGTTGTCCATAGTCGCGATATGCCTCGGATTTCTTCAAGTAGATCAAGATTCTCCCAAAACTTTGGTGAATTGTTGTACGAGTTGAAACATTCAACTCGGAGATTAGGTAGTTTGTCTTTTACTAGTATGACTGCCTAAACCCCATAACACAAGTTAAAGGATGTTTCCCCGGTCGATTCTATGGTGTTATCTTGTATAACCAATAAGATAGGTAGTAGCTCATCTACCCACGAGCCCTTAACGTTTTCAAGTTTTGTTTTCAAACCGTGCAATATTATGCGGTTGGTAACTTCTATTTGTCTGTTAGTTTATGGGTAGGCAACGGACGTGTACACTAACCTAATCTATAAGTTAGCACAATACTTCGTGAAATGTTTGTAGTGAATCCGGTCCATTGTCGATCACAATGATTTCGAGGATGTGATATCTACACACGATATTTTGTTAGATGGATTTTGTCGCATTTTACTTAGTGATCCAAGCTAATGGTACAGTCTCAACCCATTTTGTAAAATAATAAATCCCGATTATCACAAACTTTCTTTGCCCTAAAGCAACGGGGAAGGTCTGAGGATATCGAGCCCCTATTATGCGAATGGTCAGGGCAACTATAGAGTTCAGAACTCTGTATGCGAATAATGTGTTAGATTCTGATGCACCTGGCAATTCTTACATTTGTGAACAAAGTCCATAGCATCATGTTTCATGGTAAGTCAATAACATCTTTACCTCATCAGTTTTAAAGTAAGGCTCTTACTCAACATGGGATCCGTAAATATAGAGGTGTACTTCTCCGAGCACGAAATCAGCCTCTTTTGGCATGAGATGCCGTAAGTATGAGACAGAGTACCTGCGTTGGTACAATTGACCATCCATAACGGTCTACCAGCTTGCTATCTTTTTCACTCGCTTAGCTTCATTCGAATTTTCAGGTAATATACCATCAGACAAGTACCTCAAGTAATGGGTCATCCAATTGTCAGCATTGGTTCTCCACATTACTTTTGGCTCTAGATCGCCTATACCAAAAATTTTGAGAACTTCACGCATTCCTCGAGTGTACTACTCAAAGTCCTCGGCCGCTACTGCCATTATTAATAAGTCAGCTTTTTCATTATATTCTCTTGGAATGTAGATCATATCCACATTTTCAAGCACGGAAGTTATACTTTAGACATTTGAGAGATACTTTAAAAGTTACAGGTTACAAATTTTAAAATTTCCTTGAACTTAGTTAATAACCAGTTTTCAATCACTGTAGACAACTAGTTTCTTGGCTGAGTATTCATTGGCTAACCTAAATCCTGCAAGCAGTGCTTCTTATTCTGCAATGTTATTTGTCGCTGAAAATCCAAAAATTATTGAATATTTTATCTCTGACCCCTCGGATGTTCTTAACACAATGCCAACACCGCAGCCTACTTGCATTGAAGACCCGTTCACGTGTAAAGTTCACACTGGAGTGTTTTACAGACTAGCAACATGAATAAGGTCGGGGTGTCTAGAGTTAAAATTGTTGTTTCGACAGTGAAATCTGCCACGGCTTGAAATTTTAAGGTTGGCATTGGTCAAAATTTTATATCAAATTCACCCAACTCAATGGCCCATTTGACCAATCATCTTAACATATTCAACTTCTGTAATATTTCTCTTGATGACTGGTTGGTCGGGATGATAATTTTGCACACTTGAAAATATGGTCTAAGTTTTCGAGCAAAATACACAAGCACCAAAGTCATCCTTTCTGCGTGAGAATATCTGATTTTTGTTTCGGTCAAGATCTTATTGAAATAGTACACAGGCCGTTGCTTGTCAGAATATTGTCACATCAGAACCGATTTAAAACTACGTCAAACACGGCCATGTACAAATATAGCTCATTGCCTTCCTGAGAGGAAGTTAAAAGTGGTGAGTTTAAGAGATACTCCTTGAGATCCTGCAAAGCAATTTCACAATTGGTCGTCCATTGAAAACCGTTTGCCTTCATTCTCCTCAAAACTTTAAAGAAAGGCAAGTACTTCTCTATTGACTTAGATAAGAAACGGGAGAAAGCCACCAACCTTCGAGTTAACTTTTAGACTTCTTTCACAATTCGAGGTGGATTCATATCGATGACAACTTTTATTTTTTTCAGGGTTTGCTTCAATTCATCGATATGAAATGATAAAATCTAACAATTTTTTGAAGTAACTCCGAACGTACACTTTGTTGGATTGAGTTTTATATGATGTATCTGGAGGACATTAAATGCCTCATCTAGATCACGAATATGGTTATCGGTTGTCCCACTCTTGACAAACTTGTCATCCATGTATACCTCCATATTTTGTCTGATATGAATTTCAAACATCTTGTTGACAAGTCGTTGATAAGTGGCACCGGTATTCTTTAGTCCGAAGGACATGACTTTATAACAATATGTCCCATAATCGATCATAAACGACGTGCGCTCCTCATCCTCTGGACTCATTTGAATTTAATTGTAACTCGAGTATGCATCCATGAAACTCAAAAGTTTATACCCAAAATTTGAGTTTACATGCAGATCAATTCTTGGCAACGAAATGACATCCTTCGGACATGCCTTATTGACATCGGTAAAATCAACACATCCTCCATTTTTCATTACTCTTCTTAACCAAACGACCAGTTTGAATACTGAGCTTCTCTAACGACCAAGTATCGAGAAGTTTCTTTACCTCATCGTGAATGACTATCAGTTTTCAACTGAATAATTTCTTCATTTCTGTCGGATGGGTTTGTAATTGGGATCTAGGTCTAACTTATGGACCATTACTCCGATCCGTATCCCTAGCATGTCACTAGGTGTTCAGGTAAAGACGTTAGAATTCTGTCGAAGAAAACTAATAAACTGGTCTCGAAGGTTTATGATAGAGAAATTCCTATTTGAACGTATTTTTCTAGATTGCTAGGGTCTATAGGAATCTAATCCGTTGACTCTCTAGATTGAGCTTGTATCAAAGTAGTCTTGTCATGGAAGTCGAGGTTTTCTATTGGCTGACCGGGAAGTGTCTGTATGATCTAAAACAATTAATATGTCCGACAGATCATTTGATCTCCAAGGATCTCTCCCACACCAAACGAAATCAAAAATTTTATCTTTAAATGCAGGATTGAAGTTACAGCCCCAAAATCTTTCAAATAGGAATGTCCGAGAATGGCGTTGTAGACTGTGGGAAGATCTACTACCAAGAAAAAAAGCATCTTGGAGGCAATCCTCCGATAAGTTCTCAAAATTACTTCAATTTGGATGACCCCCTATACTGGTACTGACTCATTGTCCAATTCATAGAAGGGTCCTTCAGTAGCCTTCATCTAACTCATTTTTAATTCTAATATAAAGTCTACATTAAGATAAAGTAAATTTCTTAAATTTTTATTATTAATAAAAGCTCATTTCATTTGATAGTCCATATTACCATCAGAAACGAGTGTAGTTATAACCAAGGAATTAGAATGAAATGAAGTTACATGAGTCATATCATTACTAAAACTAATGACATCTTCCCTAACTCTTACCCTTGACTTCTTGTGGCCAGCGATTGTTTTTGAGCTCTTCGATATATCATCCCGCACTAGTCGTGTCGTAATCACATTTTTGACCCCAATTGCTATTTGGTTTCTCTGTTGTTGGACCTATCCTCATATGCTCCTTTGAATGTCTGTTTGGGACTCTGCAGAAGATGGGTGAGGTAACCTTTCCGGATTAGTTCTTCAATTTTCTTTTACAGCGTCCGACAATCTTCAATTTTGTGACCTCCACACCGATGGTAGTAATAGTACTTTAATTAATCACCTCCATCCGGATTCTTTAATGCCTTTGGCCATTTAAAGAATTTTTTATTCCAAATTTATATCAAAATGTTGGTGCAAGAGTCGTTCAAGTGAGTTAAGTTCAAAAGCCTGAACTCCCTTCGAGCTGTGGGCTTGAACTTCTGTTGTTTCCTTTGTCCCCAGGAACTTAGGTGGTCCCCGACCTTCCTCTTTCCTTCCACTGTCATCTGGTAAAAATACTCTTACGGTCAGGTTTTTCGCTTTATTAGCTTCCTCGGTCGTTATGTAGGCTCAAGTTATCTCTTCGCCCTCTTTAAAAATTCACAGGTTCTTATGAGCCAAATGTTTTAAAAAGTCCCTAGGCTCAAGGTTGATATAAAAACACTTAGTTTCACCTCTTCAGTGAGTTTAGATATCTTCCGGGCCTAAATTGTAAATCAACTCAATAATTTCTTCAAACTTTCATTTGGCCCTTACTTGACTTTGGTAAGGTGCCATGGCTATTTTTCTTTCCTATGGCTAGAGGCATATTGAGACAAAAAACTATCAACCATATCCTGAAATGTCCGAATCAAATTCTGCTGAAACCGATAGAACCATACTCAAGTATCCCCATTTGAGTGTTAAAGGAAAGTATAGACATATTACTGTCTCATCCAAACCTTGAAAGCTTAAAAAAGTATAGAAATGGTCTATATGGTCCATTAGGTCGGTATTTCCATCATATGGATCTATGACTGGTATCTTAAACTTATGTGGGAGTGAATGTATTTGAATCTCCATTATAAATGGAGATCTGCACAAATCAACAGCTCTTCCTCCGGTGTCTTCTAAAAAAATGCGCTACCAAATCCTTTCAACTTTCTCCTCTATTTGGGGAGGAGCCGCCATCCTCTTTTCATTGAGGAAATTCCTCATTTTAGATGGGTTTTGCGCAGCCTAAGAAATTGGGCGGCTCACAATCATTTGAGAATGTTCACTATGAGAGGGTCCTGCATTATATGTAGGCTCTTTGTCATCACAAGAGTATCGAGGCTTTTGTTTCTTAGGGCTATCCTTACAGACTCTAAAGTTTAAGCGATCTTCAAGTCGCGATGGAACTTTATTACTTGAGGTTGCTTGAGTCCCAAGGTCATCTTGCTGGCAAATCTTCTTAGACGGGTGTTTCCTTCCCCTATTCCTTCTTCTGGACATTGCGGTTTGGGAGGTCGAGAACAGAGCCTCCTTTGGTCATTCATCTAGCTGTGTGCAAATGGTCTGGATGGCATTGGAGATGTTGTCCATGTTTATTACAAGTGCATGCACACAAGGATTGGGATGATCATCTATTCGACTGCCTATAGGTGGGCAATTGCTACATGAAGTAGCGTCTCTGATTGATACACTGACCTGTACTCTAATGTTCACCATGTTGGTTTTATAAGAGTGTGGCAATCGAATTTTTAGTCGTTTCCATAGACAGTATCAATATTGCGTCCTTGGATCCGAATTGTGATACGAAGTAGGGAATCAAGATTTATCTAATGAGTTTGATACGGATCTGGTCACCGTATATCCTTAATTTGAATCCTATGTTACACAAAAAATACAGTTAAAGAATTGACAGAACTCACTCTTCAATATATCTTCCGATACTCAAGTCAGTATCTTTCTTTCAAAAAAGAGAAAACAGGGATGTAAGTTTGAATGTAAGTAAAATTGTTTCTTGTTTGGAAGTTGCGCTTTTTTTAAAGCGTCTTGGTAATAAAAAGTGAGAGAATTTTTCTATTCTGATTGTCTTACGATTTTGTTCTTCTTTTAAAAATTATCCTCTCCCATTCTCTTGTTGGAAAAATAGTATTTTTATAGAAGTTTAGGACAGTTGACTTTTTTTATCAACTGTCCAAGAAACTGCAAAATGGATAGAATTTTGACCAGATAGTGGTTTCAATTGACGTCCGAGACCGTTCAGATGAAAAAGGAAAACCACTTCGACAACTAGCTTCGATTTTTTTTCTCATCCAAGCCGTTGCTTACGTCTTTGATTTTGGCCTAATGAGCTTATTGAGCCTCTATACTTTATGGGCTAAATCTGTGAAATAAGTTTTTTATATTGGGCCACAATTAACGATACCCATTAAGTTTCAAAAAGAAAATATTTATTTAAAAAATGATAAAAATACATATATTTTTATATTAAAAGTTACAAATAAAATACAATATAAAAAGTCAAACCTTGAAAGGAAGAAAATATGT
>JAOVVI020000829.1:0-27820 GCA_028571085.2 Nepenthes alata | reverse complement strand
ATTGCCCTACATTGCACGGCCCTGTCTCTGATAACATTAGGACCATCGTGGATACTGTCAGCTTAGGGCCTGGAAGCCCTCATGGTTTTCCTCCAAACAGACCCACCAGGGAAAGGGATACCCAACGCCTTTAAGTGAATCATTCCCCCTTTCCAAAGCCGAAGTGGGACATTGCCCTACATGGTATGGCCCTTGTCTCTGATACTATCAGAGACCATCGTGGATTCTATCTGTTTTAGGCTTGGAAGCTCTCATTGTTTTCCTCTAAACGCGTCTACCTGGGAAAGGGATACCCAGCGCCTTTCAGCGAATCATTGCCCTTTCCAAAGCCGATGTTTGACATTGCCCTACATAGCATAGCCCTATCTCTGATACAATCAGGGACCATTTTAGATTCTTTCCGCTTTGGGCCAGGAATCACTCACGGTTTTCCTCAAAATGCGTACGCTTGAGAAATGGATACCCAGCGCCTTTAAGCAAATTGTTCCCCCTTTCAAAAGCCAATGTGGAACATTGCCCTACATGGCATGGCCCTGTGTCTAATACCATTGGAGACCATCGTGGATACTGTCTTCTTTGGGCCTGGAATCCCTCATGGTTTTCCTCCAAAAGCGTCCACCAGGGAAAGGGATACCCAGTGCCTTTAAGAGAATCGTTCCCATTTCCAAAGCCGATGTGGGACATTGCCCTGCATGGCACAGCTCTGTCTCTAATACCATTTGGGACCATTGTGGATACTATCTGCTTTAGGCCTAGAAGCCCTCACGGTTTTTCTCAAAATACGTCAACTAGGGAAAGGGATACCCATCGCCTTTAAGCGAATCGTTCACATTTCCAAAGCCGATTTGGGACATTACCCAATATGGCGCGGCCCTGTCAGTGATACCGTCAATGACCATCGTGGATACTGTCTATTTTGCGCCTGGAAGCCCTCATAATTTTCCTCAAAATGCGTCCCCCAAGGAAAGGGATACATAGCACCTTTAAGCAAATCATTCCACTTTGCAAAGCCGATGTGGGACATTGCCCTGCATGGCTCGGCCCTATTTCTAATACCATCAGGGGCCACTGTGGATACTGTCTGTTTTACGCCTGGAAGCCCTCAGGCTTTTCCGTCAAATGCGTGCACCAGGGAAAGGGATACCCAGTGCCTTTAAGCGAATCATTCTCCCTTTCCAAAGCCGATGTGGGACATTACCCTACATGTCAAGTCCCTATCTCTGATACCATCAAGGACCATCGTGGATACTGTTCCCTTTTATGCCTGGAAGCCATAAATTTTTTTTCTCTAAACGCGTCCACCTGAGAAAGGGATACCCAGCGCCTTTAAGCCAATCGTTCCCCCTTTCAAAAGCTAATGTGGAACATTGCTCTGCAAGGCACGACCCTGTCTCTAATACCATCAGGGATCATCATGGATATTGTCTTCTTTGGGCCTGGAATCTCTCACGGTTTTTATCCAAATGCGTCCACCAGGGAAAGGGATACCCAGCTCCGTTAAGTGAATAGTTTTAATTTTTAAAGCCGATGTGGGACATTACCCTGCATGGCACGGCTCTGTCTCTGATACCATCTTGGACCAATGTGGATACTGTCTGCTTTGGGCCTGGAAGCCCTCACGATTTTCCTTAAAACACGTCAACCTGGAAAAGAGATACCCAGCGCCTTTAAGTGAATCGTTCCCCTTTCCAAAGCCGATGTGGGACATTGCCAAACATGGTGCGGCCCTGTCTGTGATACCATCAGGGATCATCATGGATACCATCTTTTTTGCGCCTGGAAGCCCTCACAGTTTTTCTCAAAATGCGTCCCCCAGTGGAAAGGATACCCAGTGCCTTTATGAAAATCGTTCTCCTTGCAGAGCCGATGTGGGACATTACCCTACTAGCACGGCCCTGTCTCTGATATCATCTGGGACCATTGTGGATATTGTCCGCTTTGAGCCGGAAGCCCTCATGGTTTTCCTCAAAACACATCCACAAGGGAAAGGGATACCCAGCGCCTTTAAGCCAATCGTTTACCCTTTCAAAAGCTGATGTAGGGTATTGCCCTACATCGCACGGCCCTGTCTCTGATAACATCAGGGGCCATTGTGGATACTGTCTATTTTGCGCCTGGAAGTCCTCACGGTTTTACTCAAAATGGGTCCCCCAGGGAAAGGGATACCCAGCACCTTTAAGCAAATCGTTCCCCTTTGCAAAGCCGATGTCAGACATTACCCTACATGGCACAGCCCTGTCTTGGATACCATCAGGGACCATTGTTGATGCTGTCCGCTTTGGGCTTAGAAGCCCTCACGATTTTCCTCAAAACTCGTCCACCAGGGAAAGGGAAACCAAGTGCCTTTAAGTAAATCATTCTCCCTTTCCAAATCTGATGTGGGACATTGCCCTACATGGCACGGTCATGTCTCTGACATCATCAAGGACAATCATGGATATTGTCCCCCTTTTGGCCTGGAAGCCCTCACGATTTTCCTCCAAACGTGTCCACAAGGGAAAGGGATACCTAGGACCTTTAAGCAAAACGTTCCCCTTTCCAAATCCGATGTGGGACATTGCCCTACATGGCATGGCCCAGTCTCTGATTCCATCAGGGATAATTATGGATACTATCTGCTTTTGGCGTGGAAGCCCTCACTGTTTTCCTCAAAATGCATCCACCAGGGAAAGGGATACCCAGCGCTTTTAAGCGAACCGTTCCCCCTTTCCAAAGCCGCTGTGGGACATTGCCCTATATGGCACGGCCTTGTCTCTGATACTATCATGGACCATCATAGATACTGTCCTCTTTGAGCTTGGAAGCCCTCAGGCTTTTCCGTCAAACGCGTATACTAGAGAAAGGGATACCCAGCGCCTTTAAGCGAATCATTCCCCTTTCCAAAGCCGATGTGGGACATTGCCCTAAATGGCATGGCACTGTCTCTGATACCATCAGGGACCATTGTTGATGCTGTCCGCTTTGGTCCATGAAGCCCTCACAATTTTCCTCAAAACTCGTCCACCAGTGAAATTGATACCCAACGCCTTTAAGCAAATTATTTCCCCTTTCCAAAGCCGACGGGGGACAATACCCTACATGGCACGGCCCTGTCTCTGATACCATCAATGACCATCATGGATACTGTCTCCTTTTTGGCCTGTAAGCCCTAACAATTTTTCTCCTAACGCGTCCACCAGGGAAAGGGATACCCAGCGCCTTTAAGTAAATCATTCTCCTTTCCAAAGCCGATGTGGGACATTGCCCTACATGGCATGGCCCTGTATCTGATACCATCAAGGACCATTGTTGATGCTGTCCGCTTTGGTCCTGGAAGCCCTCACGGTTTTCCTCAAAACTCATCCACCAGGGAAAGGGATACCAAGCGCCTTTAAGTAAATTATTTCCACTTTTCAAAGTCAATGTGGGATATTGCCCTACATGGTACGGCCCTGTCTCTGATACCGTCAGGGACCATCGTAGATACTGTCCTCTTTGGGCTTGGAAGCCCTTAGGCTTTTTCGTCAAATGCGTACACTAGGGAAAGGGATACCCAGCGCCTTTAAGTGAATCGGTCCCCTTTTCAAAGTCGATGTGGGACATTACCCTACATGGTATGGCCATGCCTCTGATACCATCAGGGACCATTATTGATGCTGTCCGCTTTGGTCCTGGAAGCCCTCACGATTTCTCTCAAAACTCGTCCACCATGAAAAGGGATATCCAGTGCCTTTAAGCGAATCATTCCCCCTTTTCAAAGCCGATGTGGGACATTACCCTATCTAGCACGGCCCTGACTCTGATACCATCAAGGACCATCGTGGATCCTGTACCCTTTTTGGCCTAGAAGCCCTCAATTTTTTCATCTAAATGCGTCCAGTTAGGAAAGGGATACCCAGCGCCATTAAGCCATTAACATCCCCTTTCAAAAGCCAATGTGGAACATTGCCCTACCTGGCACGGCTCTGTCTCTAATACCATAAGGGACCATCGTGGATACTATCTGCTTTGGACCTGGAATCCCTCATGATTTTCCTCCAAATGCGTTAACCAGGGAAAGGGATACCCGGTGTCTTTAAGAGAATTGTTCCCATTTCCAAAGCCGATGTGGGATATTGTCTTACATGGCATAGCTCTGTCTCTGATACCATCTTGGACCATTGTGGATACTGTCCGCTTTTGGCCTGGAAGCCCTCACGGTTTTTCTCAAAACGCGTCAACCAGGGAAATGGATACCCAGTGCCTTTAAGCGAATCATTCCCCTTTCCAAAGCCGATGTGTGACATTACCCAACATGGTGTGGCCCTGTTTGTGAAACCATCAAGGACCATCGTGGATATTATCTATTTTGCGCCTGGTATCCCTCACGATTTTCTTCAAAATGCGTCCCCCAGGGAAAGGGATACCCAGTGTCTTTAAGCAAATTATTCCCCTTTGCAAAGCTGATGTACAACATTACCCTACATGGCGCGGCTCTATCTCTGATACCATCTGGGGCCATTGTGGATATTATCCGCTTTGGGCCTGAAAGCCCTCACAATTTTTCTCAAAACGTGTCCACCAGGGAAAGGGATACCCAGTGCCTTTAAGTCAATCGTTTTCCCTTTCCAATGCCGATGTGGGACATTGCCCTACATGGCACAGCCCTATCTTTAATAACATCAGGGGCCATTGTGGATACTGTCTGTTTCATGCCTGGAAGTCATCGCAGTTTTTCTCAAAATGCATCTCCCAGGGAAAGGGATACCCAATGCCTTTAAGCAAATCGTTCCCCTTTGCAAATCTGATATGGGACATTGCCCTACATCGCACGGCCCTGTCTCTAATACTTTCAGGGACCATTATTGATGTTGTCTGCTTTGGGCCTGGAAGCCCTCATGATTCTGCTAAAAACTCATCTACCAGGGAAAGGGATACCTAGTGCCTTTAAGCTAATCATTCCCCCTTTCTAAAGTCGATGTGAGATATTGCCCTACATAGCACGGCCCTATCTTTGATACCATCAAGGACCATCGTGGATACTATCCCCTTTTTGGCCTGTATGCCCTCACGATTTTTCTCCAAACGCGTCCACAAGGGAAATAGATTCCCAACGCCTTTAAGCAAATCGTTCCCCATTCCAAAGCCGATGTGGGACATTGTCCTACATGACAAGGCCCTATCTCTGATTCTATTAGGGACCATTATGGATATTGTCCGCTTTTGGCGTGGAAGCCCTCACGGTTTTCCTTAAAATGCGTCCACTTGGGAAAGGGATACACAGCGCCTTTCAGTGAATCGTTCCCCCTTTCCAAAGTCGATGTGGGACATTGCCCTACATGGCACGGCCTTGTCTCTGATACCATCAGGGACCATCGTAAAAACTGTCCGCTTCGAGCCTGGAAGCCCTCAGGATTTTTCGTCAAACGCGTACACCATGGAAGGAGATACCCAGCCCCTTTAAGTGAATTGTTCCCCTTTTCGAAGCCGATGTTAGATATTTTCCTACATGGCATGACCTTGTCTCTGATACCATCAGGGACCATTGTTAATGCTGTCCGCTTTGGGCGTGGATGTCCTTATGGTTTTCCTTAAAACTTGTCCACCAGGGAAAGGGATACCTAGTGCCTTTAAGTGAATCATTCCCCCTTTTCAAAGTCGATGTGGAACATTGTCCTACATGGCACGGCCCTGTTTCCGATACCATGAAGGACCATTGTGGATATTGTCCCCTTTTTGGCTTGGAAGCCCTCACGGTTTTCCTCCAAACGAGTCCACAAGGGAAAGGGATACCCAGTGCCTTTAAGTGAATCATTCCCCTTTCCAAAGACGATGTGGGACATTGCCCTACATTGCATTGCGCTGTCTCTAATTCCATCAGGGACCATTGTGGATACTGTCCACTTTTTACATGGAAGCCCTCATGGTTTTCCTCAAAACACGTCAACCAGGGGAAGGGATACCCAGCGCCTTTAAGCGAATCGTTCCCCCATTCCAAAGCTGATGTGGGACATTGTCCTACATGGCACAGCCTTTTCTCTGATACCCTCAGGGACCATCGTAGATACCATCCGCTTTGGGCATGGAAGACCTCAGGCTTTTCCGTCAAACGCATACACTAGGGAAAGGGTTACCAAGTGCCCTTAAGCGAATCGTTTCCCCTTTCCAAAGCCGATGTGGGACATTTCCCTACATGGCACGGCCTTGTTTCTGATACCATCAGGGACCATCGTAGATACTATCTGCTTTTGGCCTGGAAGCCCTCAGGCTTATCCGTTGAATGCGTATACCAGGGAAAGGGATACCCAGCGCCTTTAAGCGAATAGTTTTCCCTTTCCAAAGCTGATGTGGGACATTACCCTACATGGCACAGCCCTGTCTCTGATACCATCAGGGTCCACTGTGGATACTGTCCGCTTTAGGCCTGGAAGCCCTCAGATTCTCATAAAAACTCGTCTACCAGGGAAATGGATACCCAGCGCCTTTTAGCGAATCGTTCCCATTTCCAAAGCCGATGTGGGACATTACCCTGCATGGCACGGCCCTGTCTCTGATACAATCAGAGACCATTATCGATACTGTCCGCTTAGGGCCTGGAAGCCCTCACGGTTTTCCTCCAAACGCATCCACCCGGGAAAGGGACTCCCGGCGCCTTTAACCGAATCATTTCCCCTTTTCAAAGTCGATGTGGGACATTGTCCTACATAGAACGACCCTTGTCTCTGATACCATGAGGGACCATCGTGGATTCTATATGCTTGAGGCCAGGAAGCTCTCATTATTTTCCACCAAATGCGTCCACCAGGGAAAGGGATACCCAGTACCTTTAAGCAAATTGTTTTCACTTTCCAAAGCCGATGTGAGACATTGCCCTACATGGAACGGCCGTATATCTAATACCATCAAGGTCCATTGTGGTTACTGTCAGCTTTTGACCTGGAAGCCCTCAGATTCTCCTAAAAACTCGTCCACCATGGAAAGGGATACCCAACACCTTTTAGCGAATAGTTCCCCTTTCCAAAGTCGATGTGGGACATTCCCCTACATGGGACGGCCTTGTCTCTAATTCCATCAGGAAATATTTTGGATGCTTTCAACTTTGGGACTGGAAGCCCTCACGGTTTTCCTCAAAATACGTCCACCAGGGAAAAGGATACCCAGCACCTTTAAGCCAATCGTTCCCCCTTTGCAAAGCCGATGGGGGACATTGCCCTACATGGTAGAGCCCTGTCTCTGATACCATGAGGGGTCATTGTAGATACTTTCTATTTTGCGCCTCGAAGCCCTCACGTTTTTTTTTAAAATGCATCCCCCAAGGAAAGGGATACCTAGTGCCTTTAAGTAAATCGTTCCCCTTTGCAAAGCCGATGTGGGACATTGCCCTACATGGCACAGCCCTGTCTCTGATACCATCGGGGACCATTGTTGATGCTGTCCGCTTTGGGCCTGGAAGCCCTCACAGTTTTCCTCAAAACTCGTCCACCAGGGAAAGGGATACCCAGTGCCAATGTGGGACATTGCCCTATATGGCACGGCCCTGTCTATGATACAGTCACGGACCATCGTGGATACTATCCGCTTAGGGCCTAGAAGCCCTCATGGTTTTCCTCCAAACGCGTCCACCCGGGAAAGGGACATCCGGTGCCTTTAAGAAAATCGTTTCCCCAATCCAAAGCCAATGTGGGACGTTGCCCTATATGACACGGCCCTTGTCACTGATACAATCAGAGACCATCATGGATTCTATCTGCTTTAGACCTAGAAGCTCTCATTATTTTCCTCCAAATGCGTCCACCAGTGAAAGGGATACCCAGTGCCTTTAAGCAAATTATTTTCTCTTTTCAAAGCCGATGTGGGACATTACCCTACATGGCACGGCCCTTGTCTCTGATACCATCAGAGGCCATCGTGGATTCTGTCTGCTTTAGGCCAAGAAGCTCTCATTGTTTTCCTCTAAATGCGTCCACCAGGGAAAGGGATACCCAGTGCCTTTAAGCGAATCATTCCACCTTTCCAAAGCCGGTGTGGGACATTGCCCTACATGGCATGGCCCTGTCTCTAATACCATCAAGGACTATCATGGATACTATCCCATTTTTAGCCTGGAAGCCCTCACGATTTTCCTGTAAATGCGTCCATCAGTTAAAGTGATACCTAGCATCTTTAAGAAAATCATTCCTCTTTCCAAAGCTGATGTATGACATTGTCTGACATGGCATGGCCCTGTCTCTGATTCAAGCAGGGACCATTGTGGATACTGTCCGCTTTGGGCATAGAAGCCCTCACGGTTTTCCTAAAAATACGTCCACCAGGGAAAGGGATACCCAGCACATTTCAGCGAATAGTTCCCCTTTCTAAAGCCGATGTGGGACATTGGCCTAGATGGCATGGCGCTGTCTCTGATACAATCAGGGACCATCGTGGATACTGTACGCTTAGGGCGCGGATGCCCTCACGGTTGTCCTCAAAACGCATCCACCAGGGAAAGGAATACCCAGCGCCTTAAGCAAATCGTTCCCCTTTTCAAAGCAGATGTGTGACATTGTCCTACAAGGCATGGCCCTGTCTCTGATTCCATCATGGACCATTGTGGATACTGCCCGCTTTGGGCTTGGAAGCCCTCACGGTTTTCCTCAAAATGCATCCACTAGGGAAATGGATACCCAGCGCCTTTAATCAAATCATTCCCCCTTTCCAAAGCCGATATGAGACATTACCCTACATGGCACGGACCTGTCTATGATACCATCAAGGACCATCATTGATACTGTCCCATTTTTAGCCTGGAAGCCCTCACGATTTTCCTCCAAATGCGTCCACCAGGGATAGGGATACCAGGGCCTTTAAACAAATCATTCCCCTTTACGAAGCCGATGTGTGACATTGTCCTACGTGGCATGGCCCTATCTCTAATTCCATTTGGGACCATTGTGGATACTGTCCTCTTTTGGCCTGAAAGCCCTCACGGTTTTCCTCAAAACTCGTCCACCAGGGAAAGAGATACCCAGCGCCTTTAAGCGAATCATTACCCCATTTGAAAGCCGATGTGGGACATTGCCCTACATGGCACGGCCCGGTCTCTGATACCATCAAGGACCATCGTGGATACTGTCCCATTTTTGGCCTAGAAGCCCTCACAGTTTTTCTCTAAATACGTCTACCGGGGAAAGGAATACCCAGCACCTTTAAGCGAATCATACCCCTTTCCAAAGCCGATGTGTGACATTGTCGTACATGGCATGGCCCTGTCTCTGATTTCATCAGGGACCATTTTGGATACTGTCCGCTTTGGACCTGGAAGCCCTCACAGTTTTCCTCAAAACTCGTCCACTAGTGAACGGGATACACAGCACCTTTAAGCAAATCATTTCCCCTTTCCAAAGCCGATGTGGGATATTTCCCTACATGGCACGGCCCTGTCTCTGATACCATCAAGGACCATCGTGGATACTGTCCCATTTTTATCCTTGAAGCCCTCACAGTTTTCCTCCAAACGCGTCCACCAGGGAAAGCGATACCCAGCGCCTTTAAACGAATCATTCCCCTTTCCAAAGCCGATGTGTGACATTGTCCTACATGGCATGGCCCTGTCTCTGATTCCATCAGGGACCATTGTGGATACTGTCCGCTTTTAGTCTGGAATCTCCCATGGTTTTCCTCAAAATGTATCCACCAGGGAAAGGGATACCCAGTGCTTTTAAGCGAATCATTTCCCCTTTCCAAAACCGATATGGGATATTATCCTATATGGTATGGCCCTGTCTATGATACAATCAAAGACCATCATGGATACTGTCCAATTTTTTGCCTGGAAGCTCTCACGATTTTCCTCCAAATACATCCACCCGGGAAAGGGATACCCAGCACCTTTAAGTGAATCGTTCCCCTTTTCAAAGTCAATGTGTGACATTATCCTACATAGCATGGCCCTGTCTCTGATTCCATCAGGGACCATTGTGGATACTGCCTGCTTTGGGCCTGAAAGCCCTCACGATTTTCCTCAAAATGCATCCACCAGGGAAAGGGATACCCAGCGCTTTTAAGCAAATTATTTCCCCTTTCCAAAGTCGATGTGGGACATTACCCTACATGGCACGGCCCTGTCTCTGATACCATCAAGGACCATCATGGATACTGTCCCATTTTTAGCCTAGAAGCCCTCACGATTTTCTTCCAAACGTGTCCACCATGGAAAGGGATACCCAACGCCTTTAAGCAAATCATACCCCTTTCCAAAGCCAATGTGTGACATTGTCCTACATGGTATGGCACTGTCTCTCATTCCATCAGGGACTATTGTTGATACTGTCCGCTTTGGGCCTGAAAGCCCTCACAGTTTTTCTGAAAACT
Source organism: Nepenthes alata (assembly GCA_028571085.2). Taxonomy (NCBI): domain Eukaryota; kingdom Viridiplantae; phylum Streptophyta; class Magnoliopsida; order Caryophyllales; family Nepenthaceae; genus Nepenthes; species Nepenthes alata. Next base: position 17,512 of record JAOVVI020000829.1, on the reverse strand, counting down.
CGTCTACCAGCGAATGGGATACCCAGCGCCTTTAAGAAAATCATTCCCCCTTTGCAAAGCCAATGTGTGATATTGCCCTACATGGCACGGCCTTGTCTATGATAGCATCAAGGACCATCGTGGATACTATCCCATTTTTTGCCAGGCAGCCCTCACGGTTTTCATCCAAATGCATCCACATGGGGAAAGGAATCCCAGCGCCTTTAAGCAAATTGTTACCCTTTCCAAAGCCGATGTGTGACATTGTCCTACATGGCATGGCCCTGTCCCTGATTCCATCAGAGACCATTGTGAATACTGTCCGTTTTGTGCCTGGAAGCCCTCACGATTTTCCTCAAAACTCATCTACCAGGGAAAGGGATACCCAGCGCCATTAAGCGAATCATTTCCCCTTTCTAAATTTGATGTGGGACATTGCCCTACATGGCACGGCACTGTCTCTGATACCGTCACGAACCATCATGGATACTGTCCCATTTTTAGCCTGGAAGCCCTCATGGTTTTCCTCCAAGTGCGTCCACCGGGAAAAGATATACCCAGCGCCTTTAAGCGAATCGTTCCCCATTCCAAGGACGATGTGTGACATTATCCTACATGGCATGGCCCTGTCTCTGATTCCATCACTGACCATTGTGGATAATGTTCACTTTAGGCCTAGAAGTCATCACAATTTTCCTCAAAATGCGTCCACCACGGAAAGGGATACCCAGCACCTTTAAGCTAATCGTTCCCCTTTCCAATGCCGATATGGGACATTGCCCTATATAGCACGGCCCTGTCTCTGATACCATCAGGGACCATCGTGGGTATTGCCCGCTTAGGGCCTAAAAGCCCTCATGGTTTTCCTCCAAACGCGTCCACCAGGTAAAGGGATACCCAGTGCCTTTAAGCGAATTGTTCCCCCTTTTTAAAGCCGATGTGGGACATTGCCCTATAAGGCACGACCCTGTCTCTGATACCATCCGGGACAATGATGGATTCTGTCCGTTTTAGGCCAGGATGATGTCATTGTTTTTGTCCAAATGCGTCCTCCAGGGAAAGCGATATCCAGTGCCTTTCAGCGACTCGTTCCCCCTTCCAAAGCCGATGTGGGATATTACCCGACACGGCACAGCCATATCTCTGATACCATCATGGACCATCATGGATTTTGTCTGCTTTAGGCCTGGAAGCTCTCATTATTTTCCTCCAAGCGCGTCCACTAGGGAAAGGGACACCTAGCACCTTTCAGCGAATCGTTCCCCCTTCCAAAGCAGAAGTGGGACATTTCCCTACATGGCACGGCCCTGTCTCTGATTCCATCAGGGAATATTATGGATACTGCCTGCTTTGAGCTTGCAAGCCCTCACGGTTTTTCTCAAAATGCGTTCACCAGGGAAAGAGATACCCAGCGCCTTTAAGCCAATCGTTCCCCTTTTCAAAAGTCGATGTGGGACATTACCCTACATGGCACGACCCGTTCTCTGATACCATCAGGGGCCATTGTGGATACTATCTATTTTGCACCTAGAAGCCCTCAAGGTTTTCCTCTAAATGCATCCACCACGGATGGGGATACCCAGCACCTTTAAGCAAATCATTCTCCCTTTGCAAAGACGATGTTGGAAATTGTCCTACATGGCACGGCCCTGTCTCTGATAGCATCGGAGACCGTTGTGGATGCTATCCACTTTGGTCCTGGAAGCCTTCACGGTTTTCCTCAAAACTCTTCCACCTGGGAAAGGGATACCCAACGCCTTTAAGCGAATCGTTCCTCTTTCCAAAGCCGCTGTGGGCATTACCCTACATGGCACGACCATGTCTCTGATTCCATTAGAGACCATTGTACATACTGTCCACTTTGGGCCTAGAATCCCTCATGGTTTTCCTCAAAATGCATCCACAAGGGAAAGGGCTACCCAGCGCCTTTAAGTGAAGCGTTCCACATTTCTAAAGTCGATGTGGTACATTACCCTACATGGCACGACACTGTCTCTGATTCCACCTAGGAGCATTGTTGATACTGTCCGCTTTGGGCCAAGAAGCACAAACAATTTTTCTCAAAACGCATCAACCAGGGAATGGGATACCCAGCACCTTTAAGCCAATCGTTCCCCTTTTCAAAGCCGATCTGGGACATTTCCTTATATGGCACGGCCCTGTCTCTGATACCATGAGGGGCCATTGCGGATACTATCCGTTTTGTGCCCGGAAGCCCTTTCCAAAGCCGATGTGGGATATTTTCCTATATTTCCCAGCCCTATCTCTGATACCATCAGCGACGATCATGGATACTGTCCACTTTGGGCCTGAAAGCCCTCACGGTTTTTTGCCAATTGTGTCCACCAGGGAATGGGATACCCAGCACCTTTAAGCGAATTATTTCCCCTTTCAAAAACAGGTGTGGGATATTGCCCTACATGGAACGGCCCTGTCTCTGATTCCATCAGGGACTATTGTGGATAATGTTCGCTTTAGGCCTAGAAGCCCTCACAATTTTTTCTCAAAATGCGTCCACTAGGGAAAGGAATACCCTGCGCCTTTAAGCAAATCGTTCTCCCTTTCCAAAGCCGATGAAGGACATTGCCCTACATGGCACGACCCTGTCTCTGATACCATTAGGGACCTTTGTGGATACTGTCCGTTTTAGGACTGGAAGAACTCACGATTTTACTAAAAATGCATCCACCAGAGAAAGGGATATCCAGTGCCTTTAAGTGAATCATTCCCACTTTCTAAAGCATATGTGGGACACTGCCCTACATGGCATTGCCCTATCTCGGATACCATCAGTTCCATTGGGGATACTATCCGCTATGGGCCTAGAAGCCCTCACGGTTTTCCTCAAAACTAGTCCACCTGAGAAAGGGATACCGAGTACCTTTAAGCGAATCATTTCCCCTTTCCAAAGCCGATGTGGGACATTGCCCTACATGGCACATCCCTGTCTCTGATACCATCTGGGACCATCGTAGATATTGTCCGCTCTGGGCTTGAAAGGCCTCACAATTTTTCCTCAAAATACGTCCACTAGGGAAATGGATAACCAGCACCATTCTGCGGATCATTCCCCATTTCAAAAGCCGATGTGGGCAATTGCCCTACATTATACGACCCTGTCTCTGATACCATCAAAGACCATTGGGGATACTGTCCGCTTTGGGCCTGGAAGCCATCATAATTTTTCTAAAAATATGTCAACCACGGAAAGGGATACCCAGTGCCTTTAAACAAATTGTTCCCCTTTCCAAAGCCGATGTGGGACATTGCTCTACCTGGCGCGGCCCTGTCTGTGATACCATCAGGGACCATCATTAATACTATCTGCTTTGGGCTTGGAAGCCATCACGGTTTTGCTCCAAATGCGTCCACTAGGGAAAGGAATGCCCAGGGCCTTTACACGAATCGTTCCCCTTTCCAAAGCCGATGTGGGACACTGCCCTACATGGCATGGCACAGTCTCTGATACCATCATGGACCATCATGGATACTATCCGCTTAGGGCCTGGAAGCCCTCACGGTTTTCCTCATAACTTGTCCACCAACGAAAGGGATACCCAGCTCCTTTAAGAAAATCGTTCCCCCTTTCCAAAGCCGATGTGGGACATCGCCCTACATGGTACGTCCCTGTCTCTGATACTATCAGGGACCATCGCGGATACTGTCTGCTTTGGGCCTGGAAGCCCTCAAGGTTTTCTTGCAAATGCGTCCCCCAGGAAAAGGGATACCCAGCTCCTTTAAGGGAATCGTTCCCATTTCCAAAGCCGCTGTGGGACATTGCCTTACATGGCACGACTCTGTCTCTGATACCATCAGGGACCATTGTGGATACAGTCCGCTTTGGGCCTGGAAGCCCTCACGGTTTTCTTCAAAATGCGTCAACCAGGGAAAGGGATACCCAACGCCTTTAAGCAAATTGTTCCCTTTTCGAAGCTGATGTAGGACATTATCCTACATGGAGCGGTCCTGTCTGTGATACCATCAGGGGCCATCGTGGATACTGTATGCTTTGGGCCTGGAATCCATCACGGTTTTGCTCCAAATACGTCCACCAGGGAAAGGAATACTGAGTGCTTTTACGCGAATCGTTCCCCTTTTCAAAGCCGATGTGGGACATTGCCCTACATGGCATGGTCCAGTCTCTGATACCATGAGGGACCATCATGGATACTATCCGCTTAGGGCCTTGAATCCCTCACGATTTTCCTCCAAATGCGTCCACCAAGGAAAGGGATACCGAGCGCCTTTAAACTAATCGTTCTCCCGTTCCACAGCCGATGTGGGACATTATCCTGCATAGCACGACCCTATCTCTGATACCATCAGGGACCATCTTGGATTCTGTCTGCTTTGGGCCTGTAAGCCCTCAGGGTTTTCCTTCAAATGCGTATACCAGGGAAAGGGATACCGAATGCCTTTAAACAAATCGTTCCCCTCTCTAAAGCCAAAGTGAGACATTGCCCTATATGGAACGACCCTGTCTCTGATACCATGAGAGACCATCGTGGATAATATCCGCTTTGGGCTTGGAAGTCCTCATGATTTTTCTCCAAACATGTCCACCAGGAAAATGGATTTCCAGCGCCTTTAAGTGAATTATTTCCCCTTTCCAAAGTTGATCTGGGGTATTGCCCTATAGGGCACGACCCTGCCTCTCATTCCATCATGGACTATTGTGGATAGTGTCCGCTTTGGGCGTGGAAGCCCTCACGGTTTTTCTCAAAATGCATCCACTAGGAAAAGGGATACCCTGTGCCTTTAAGCCAATCTTTCCCCCTTTCCAATTCCAATGAAAATATTTTCCTACATGGCACGGCCCTGTCTCTGATTCCATCAGGGACAGTTGTGGATGCTGTCCACTTTGGGCCTAGAAGCCTCACAGTTTTCCTCCAATCGCGTCCACCAGGGAAAGGGATACCCAGCACCTTTAAGCAAATCGCTCCCCCTTTCCAAAGCCACTGAAGGACATTGTCCTACTTAGCACGGCCCTGTCTCTGATACTATCAGGGTCCGTTGTGGATACTGTCCGCTTTCAACTTGGAAGTCTTCATTATTTCTCTTCAAATGTGTCCACCAGGGAAAGGGATACCCAGTATCTTTAAGAGAATCGATTCCCCTTTCCAAAGCCTATGTGGGACATTACCATATATGGCACGGCTCTGTCTCTGATTTCATTAGGGACTATTGTGGATAATGTCCGCTTTGGGCTTGGAAGCCCTCATGATTTTTCTCAAAACGCATCCACTAGGGAAAGGGATACCCTGTGCCTTTAAGGGAATCGTTTTCCCTTTTCAAAGCCGATGTGGGACATTTTTCTATATGCCACGGCCCTGTCTCTGATACCATCAGGGACCATTGTAAATTCTATCTGCTATGGGCGTGGAAGCCCTCACGGTTTTTCTCAAAATACGTCCACCAGAAAAAGTGATACCCAGTGCCTTTAAGCGAACCATTCCCCTTTCTAAAGACAATGTGGGGCATTGCCCTACATGGCAGGGCCCTGTCTCTGATACCACTAGGGACCATCGTGGATACTGTCCGTTTTGGGCCTTGAAGCCCTCATAGTTTTTCTCAAAATGCGTCCACCAGGGAAAGGGATACCCAGCTCCTTTAATCAAATCGTTTCTCCTTTCCAAAGTCGATGTGGGACATTTTGCTATATGCCACGGCCCTGTCTCTGATACCATCACGGACCATTGTGGATACTATCTGTTATAGGGGTGGAAGCCCTCACGGTTTTCCTCAAAATGTGTCCACCAGAGGAAGGGATACCGAGTGTCTTTAAGTAAATTATTCCCCTTTTCAAAGCCGATGTGGGACATTGTCCTACAAGGTATGGCCCTCTCTCTGATACCACCAGGGACCATCGTGGATACTATCTGTTTTGGGCCTAGAAGCCCTCACGATTTTCCTCAAAACTAGTCCAATGGTAAAGGGATATCGAGTGCCTTTAAGCTAATCATTCCCCCTTTCCAAAGCCGATGTGGGACATTGCCCTACATGGCACGACCCTATCTCTGATACCATCAGGGACCGTCGTAGAGACTGTCCGCTTTTTACCTTGAAGCCCTCACGGTTTTCCTCCAAATGCATCCACCAAGGAAAGGGATACCTAGTGCCTTTAAACGAATCGTTCCCCCTTTCCAAAGCCGATGTGGGACATTGCCCTACATGGCATAGCCCTATCTCTGAAACCATCAGGGACCATCGTGGATATTGTCCTCTCTAGGCCTGGAAGCCCTCACGATTTTCCTCCAAGTGCGTCCACAAGGAAAGGGATACCCAGCGCCTTTTGGTGAATCGTTCCCCGTTTCTAAAGCCAATATAGGACATTTCCCTACACGGCACGCCCCTATCTTTGATACCATCAGGGACCATTGTGGATACAATGCGCTTTGGGCCAGGAAGCCCTCACGATTTTCCTCCAAACGCGTCCACGAGGAAAGGGATACCCAGCGCCTTTAAACGAATTGTTCCCCCTTTCCAAGGCCGATGTGGACATTGCCCTACATGGCTCGGCCCTGTCTCTGATACCAACAGGGACCATCAAGGACACTGTCTGCTTTGGGCCTGGAAGTCCTCACAGTTTTTCTCGAAATGCGTCCACGAGGAAAGGGTCACCCATCTCCTTTAATCAAATGGTTCTCCCTTTCCAAAGCTGATGTTGGACATTGCCCTACATGGCACGACCCTGTCTCTGATACAAACAGGGACCATCGTGGACACTTTCTGCTTTGGGGTTGGAAGTCCTCATGTTTTTCCTCAAAATGCGTCCACGAGGAAAGGGACACCCAGCACTTTTAATTGAATTGTTCTCCGTTTCCAAAGCCGATGTGAGACATTGCCCTAGATGGCACAGCCCTGTCTTTGCTACCATCAGAGACCATCGTGGATACTTTCATCTTTCAGCCTGGAAGCCCTCATGGTTTTCCTCCACATGCGTCCACCAGGGAAAGGGATACCCAACGCCTTTAAGCGAATTGTTCCCCTTTCCAAAGCCGATGTAGGTAATTGCCCTACATGGAATGCTCTATCTCTGATACCATCAGGGACCATTGTGGATTCTGTCCACTTTGGGTATGGAAGCCCTCTCGGTTTTCCTCAAAACGAGTCCACCAGGGCAAGGGATACCCAGCACCTTTAAGTAAATTGTTCCCCCTTTCCAAAGCTGACATGGGACATTGCCCTACATGGCACAGACCTGTCTCTAATAATCAAGGACAATTGTGGAACGATCTATTTTTGGTCAGGAAGCCCTCACGGTTTTCCTCAAAATGCGTCCACCAAGGAAAGGGATACCCAGCACCTTTAAACGAATTGTTTCCCCTTTCCAAAGCCGATGTGGGACATTGCCCTACATGGCACGGCCCTATCTCAGATACCATCAGGGACCATCATGGATACCATCCGCTTTTGGCCTGGAATCCCTCACGGTTTTCCTCCATATGTGTCCACCGCCCTATCTCTAATACTATCAAGGACAATTGTGGAACGATCTATTTTGGGTCGGGAAGCCCTCACGGTTTTTCTCAAAATGCGTCCACCAAGGAAAGGGATACCCAACACCTTTAAACGAATTGTTTCCCTTTCCAAAGCTGATGTGGGACATTGCCCTACATGGCACGACCCTGTCTCAGATACCATTAGGAACCATCGTGGATACCGTCCGCTTTTGGCCTGGAATCCCTCACGGTTTTCCTCCATATGTGTCCAACAAGGAATGGGATACCCATCGCTGTTAAATGAATTGTTCCCCCTTTCAAAAGCCGATGTAAGACATTGCCCTACATGGCATAGCCCTGTCTCAGATACCATCAGGGACCTTAGTGTATATTGTCCGCTCTGGGCCTGAAAGCCCTCACAGTTTTTCCCCAAATACGTCCACCAGGGAAAGGAATACCGAGCGCCTTTAAGAGAATCATTCTCTCTTTCCAAAGCCGATGTGGGACATAGCCCAACATGGCACGTCTCTGTCTCTGATTTCATCAGGGACCATTGTGGATACTGTCCGCTTTGGACATGAAAGCCCTCACAATTTTCCTCAAAATGCGTCCACTAGGCAAAGGGATACCCAACGCCTTTAAGCGAATCGTTCCACCATTTAAAGCCGATGTGGGACATTGCCCTACATGGCATGACCCTGTCTCTGATACCATCAGGGACCATTGTGGATACTATCTGCTTTTGGCCTGGAAGCCCTCACGGTTGATCTAAAAATACGTCCACCAGGGAAAGGGACACCCAGCGCCTTTAAGCGAATCGTTCCCCCCTTTCCAAAGCTGATGTGGGACATTGCCCTATATGACACGACCCTGTCTCTGATACCATCAGGGACCATCGTTGATACTGTCCGCTTTTAGCGTGGAAGCCCTCACATTTTTTCTCCAAATGCGTCCACCTGGAAAATGGATACCCAGCGCTTTTAACCAAATCGTTCGCCGCTTTCAACGTCGATTTGGGACATTTCCCAACATGGGATGGCCCTGTCTCTGATTCCATCAGGGACCATTGTTGATACTGATACTTACTTACCAAAAAAAAAAAAAAACCATTGTTGATACTGTCCGCTTTGGGCCTGGAAGCCTACACAATTTTTCTCAAAATGTGTCCACCAGGGAAAGGGATACCAAGGGCCTTTAAGCGAATCGTTCCCCCCTTTCCAAAGCCGATGTGGGACATTGCCCTATATGACATGGCCCTGTCTCTGATAACATCAGGGACCATCGTGGATACTGTCTGCTTTTAGCATGGAAGCCGTTATGGTTTTTTTCCAAATACGTCCACTAGGAAAAGAGATACCCAGCGCCTTTAAGCGAATCGTTCTCTCTTTCCAAAGCCGATGTGGGACATTGCCCTACATGGCATGACCCTATCTCAGATTCCATCAGGAACCATCGTGGATACTATCCACTTTGGGCCTGGAAGACCTCACAATTTTCCTCCTAGTGCGTCCACGAGGAAAGGGATACCCAGTGCCTTTTAGCGAATCGTTCCCCATTTCCAAAGCCGATGTGGGACATTTCCCTATAGGGCAGGACCCTGTGTCGGATTCAATTAGTGTCCATTGTGGATATTGTCTGCTTTGGGCCTAAAATCTCTCACATTTCCCTTAAAAAGCATCCACCAGGGAAAGGGATACCCGGTGCCTTTAAACGGATCGTTCCCCTTTCTAAAGCTGATGTGGGACATTGCCCTACCCGGCACAGCCCTGTCTCTGATACCATCAGGGACCATCGTGGATTCTATCCGCTTTGGGCAAGGAAGCACTCACGATTTTTCTCCAAATGAGTCCACGAGGAAAGAGATACCCAGTGCCTTTAAACGAATTGTTCCCCCTTTCCAAATCCGACGTGGACATTGCCCTACATGGCACGGCCCTATCTCTGATACCAACAGGGACCATCTGGGACACTGTCCGCTTTGGGCTTGGAAGTTCTCACGGTTTTCCTCAAAATGCATCCACGAGGAAAGGGACCCCCAGCTCCTTTAATCGAATTGTTCTCCCTTTACAATGTCGATGTGGGACATTGCCCTACATGGCACGGCCCTATCTCTGATACAAACAGGGGCCATCGTGGACATTGCCCACTTTGGGGTTGGAAGTCCTCACGGTTTTCCTCAAAATGCGTCCACGAGGAAAGGGACACCCAACGCCTGTAATCAAATTGTTCTCCCTTTCCAAAGCCGATGTGAGGTATTGCCCTACATGGCACAGTCCTGTCTCTGATACAATCAAAGACCATTGTGGATACTGTCTGCTTTTGGCCTGGAAGCCCTCACGGTTTTCCTCCACATGCGTCCACTAGGGAAAGGGATACCAAACACCTTTAAGCAAATCGTTGCCCTTCCCAAAGCCGATGTGGGTCATTGCCCTACATTGCATGGCTCTGTCTCTGATACCATCAGGGACCATCGTGGATATTGTCCGCTTTGGGCATGAAAGTCCTCACGGTTTTCCTCAAAATGCGTCGACGAGGAAAGGGACACCTAGAACCTGTAATCGAATTGTTCTCCTTTCCAAAGCCGATGTGAGACATTGCCCTACATGGCAAAGCCTTGTCTCTGATACAATCAGAGACCATTGTGGATACTGTCAGCTTTTAGACTGGAAGCCCTCACGGTTTTCCTCCACATGCGTCAACTAGGGAAAGGGATACCAACGCCTTTAAGCAAATCGTTGCCCTTTCCAAAGCCGATGTGGGTCATTGCCCTACATTGCATGGCTCGGTCTCTGATACCATCAGGGACAATCATGGATACTGTCCGCTTTCAGCCTGGAAGCCCTCTCGGTTTTCCTAAAAATGTGTCCGCAAAGGAAAGGGATACCCAGCGCCTTTAAGTAAATCGTTCCCCCTTTTCAAAAATGATGTGGGACATTGCCCTACATGGCACGGCTCTGTCTCTATTACCATCAAGGACAATTGTGGTTACGATCTTCTTTGGGCCTGGAAGCCCTCACGATTTTCCTCAAAATGCGTCCAACAGGGAAAGGGATACCCAGCACCTTTAAACGAATCATTCCCCCTTTCCAAAGCCGATGTGGGACATTGTCCTACATGGCACGGCCCTGTCTATGATACCATCAGGGACCATCATGGATACTGTCTGCTTTTGGCCTGGAAGCCCTCACGGTTTTCCTCCATATGCGTCCACCAGGGAAAGGGATACCCAGCGCCGTTAAAGGAATTATTCTCACTTTCCAAAGAGGATGTGGGACATTGCCCTACATGGCACGGCCCTGTCTCAGGTACCATCAGGGACCATCGTGAATACTGTCTGCTCTGGGCCTGAAAGCCCTCATGATTTTCCTCCATATACGTCAACCAGGGAAAGGGATACCCAGCGCCTTTAAGCAAATCATTCTCTCTTTCCAAAGCTGTTGTGGGACATAGCCCTACATGGCACGACCCTGTCTCTGATTCCATCAGGGACTATCGTGGATACTATCAGCTTTGGGCCTGAAAGCCCTCATGATTTTTCTCAAAACGTGACAACTAGGGAAAGGGATACGCAACGCCTTTAAGCGAATCCTTCCCCCATTCTAAAGGCGATGTAGGACATTGCACTACATGGCACTGCCCTGTCTCTGATACCATCTGGGACCATTGTGGATACTGTTTACTTTGGGCCTGGAAGCCCTCACAATTTTTCTCAAAACGTGTCCACTAGGGAAAGCGATACCCAGCGGATTTAGGCGAATCGTTCGCGATTCCTAAAGCCGATGTGGGACATTGCCCAACATGGCACGACCTTGTCTCTGATACCATCAGGGACCATCATGGATACTGTCCGCTTTGGGCCTTGAGGCCCTCATGGTTTTCCTCCAAATGCGTCCACCAGGGAAAGCGATACCCACCGCCTTTAAGCAAATTATTTCCTCTTTCCAAAGCCGATGTGGGACGTTGCCCTCCATGGCACAGCCCTATCTCTGATATAATCAGGAACCATTGTTGATACTGTCCGCTTTGGGCCAGGATGCCCTCACGGTATTCTTTCAAATGCGTCCACCAGGGAAAGGGATACCCAGCGCCTTTAAGAGAATTGTTCTCCCATTCCAATGCCGATGTGGGACATTACCCTACATGGCACAGCCCTGTCTCTGATACAATCAGGGACCATTGTGGATACTATCTGCTTTGAGCCCGAAAGCCCTCATGATTTTCCTCAAATCGGGTCAACCAAGGAAAGGGACACCAGCGCCTTTAAACAAATCGTTCCCCCATTCGAAAGCCGATGTGGGACATTCCTCTACATGGCACAACCCTGTCTCTGATACCATCATGGACCATCGTGGATACCGTTCGATTTGGGCCTGGAAGCCCCCATTGTTTTCCTTCAAACCCGTCAAAATGGGAAAGGGATACCCTACGCCTTAAAGTAAATCATTTCCCCTTTCCAAAGCCAATGTGGGACATTACCTACCTTCAGGGACAATTTTGGACACTGTCTGCTTTGGGCTTGGAAGCCTCACGGTTTTCCTCCAAACGTGTCCACTAGGGAAAGCGATACCCAGCGCCTTTAAGCAAATCGTTTCCCCTTTCCAAAGCCAATGTGGGACATTGCCTTACATGGCACGGCGCTGTCTCTAAAACAATCAGGGACCATCGTGAATACCATCCCCTTTAAGCATGGAAGCCCTCACGGTTTTCCTTCAAACGCGTCCACCAGGAAAAGGGATACCCAGCGCCTTTAAGCGAATCGTCCCCCCTTTCCAAAGCCGATGTGGGACATTGCCCTACATGGCACAGCCCTGTCTCTGATAACATCATGGACCATTATGGATACTGTCTGCTTTGGGCATGGAAGTCTCACAGTTTTCCTCCAAACGCGTCCACCAGGGAAAGAAATACCCATCGCCTTTAGGCGAATCATTCCCCCTTTCCAAAGCTGATGTGGGCATTGCCATACATGGCACGGCCCTGTCTCTGATTCAATCAGGGACCATTATTTATACTATCCACTTTGGGACTAGAAGCCCTCACGATTTTTCCTCAAAATGTGTCCACTAGGGAAAGAGATACCCGGCTCCTTTATGCAAATTATTCCTCTTTCTAAAGCCGATGTGGGACATTGCCCAACATGGCATGGCCCTGTCTCTGATACCATCAGAGACCATTGTGAAAAATGTTCACTTCGGGCCTGGAAGCCATCAAGGTTTTTCTCAAAATGCGTCCACCAGAGAAAGGGATACCCAGCGCCTTTAAGCGAATTGTTCCCCCTTTCCAAAGCCGATGTGGGACATTGCCCTATATGGCTCGACCCTGTCTCTGATTCCATCAGGGACCATTGTTGATACTGTCCTCTTTTGGACTGGAAGCCCTCACAATTTTTCTCAAAATACGTCCACCAGGGAAATGGATACCCAGCGCCTTTAAGCGAATCGTCCCCCCTTTCCAAAGCCGATGCGGGACATTACCCTACATGGCACGACCCAGTCTCTGATACCATCAAGGCCCATCATTGATACTGTCCGCTTTGGGCCTAGAAGCCCTCACGATTTTCCTCCAAACGCATCCACCAGGGAAAGGGATACCCAGCGCCTTTAAGCAAATTGTTCCCAATTTCCAAATCCGATGTGTGACATTGCCCTACATGCCACGGTTTGGTCTCTGATACCATCAGGGACCATTGTTTATACAGTCCGCTTTGGGCCTGGAAGCCCTCACCGTTTTTGTCAAAACGCGTCCAAAAGGGAAAGGGATACCCAACGTCATTAAGCTAATCATTTTTTCTTTCAAAAACCGATGTGGGACATTGCCCTACATGGCACGACCTTATCTCTGAAACCAACAGGGACCATTGTGGATACTGTCCGATTTGGGTGTATAAGCTCTCACGATTCTCCTCAAAATGGATACACCTTTCTAAAGCCGATGTGGGATATGGTCATACATGGCATGAACCTATCTCTGATACCATCAGGGACCATCGTGGACACTGTCCGCTTTGGGCCTAGAAGCCCTCATATTTTTCCTCCAAACGCGTCCACCGCTGAAGGGGATACCCAGCGACTTTAAGCGAATCGTTCCACCTTTCCAAAATTGATGTGGGACATTTCCCTACATGGCACGGCCCTGTCTCTGATACCATCAGGGACCATTATGGATACTCTCCACTTTGAGCCTGAAAGCCCTCATAGTTTTCCTCAAAACGCAACCACCAGAGAAAGGGATACCTAGCGGCTTTAAGCGAATCGTTCCCCATTTCCTAAGCCGATGTGGGACATTGCCCTACATGGGACGGCCCCGTCTCTGATAACATCTGGGACTATCGTGGATAATTACCATTTTGAGTCTAGAAGCCCTCACCATTTTCCTCAAAACGAATCAACCAGGGAAAGGGATACCGAGCACCTTTAAGTGAACCGTTTCCCCTTTCCAAAGTCGATGAGGGACATTACCCTAGATGGCACGACACTGTCTCTGATACCATCAGGGACCATTATGGATACTGTCCGCTTTGGGCTGGGAAGCCATCACGATTTTCCTTAAAATGCATCAATCAGGGAAAGGGATACCCAGCGCCTTTAAATGAATCATTCCCCTTTTCGAAAGCCGATGTCAGACATTACCCTACATGGCACGGCCTTGTCTCTGATTCCATCAGGGACCATTTTGGATACTGTCCGATTTGGGCATGGAATCCCTCACAGGTTTTTCTCAAAACGTATCCACAAGCGAATTGGATACCCGGCGCCTTTAAACAAATCGTTTCCTCTTTCCAAAATCGATGTCGAACATTGCCCTACAAGGCACGACCCTGTCTTTGATACCATCAGGGACCATTGTGGATACTTTCTACTTTGGGCCTGGAAGCCCTCACTGTTTTCCTCAAAATACGCCCACCAGGGAAAGGGATACCCAGCTCCTTTAAACAAATCATTCCCACTTTTGAAAGCCGATGTGGGACATTGCCCTACATGGCACGGCCCTATCTCTGATTCCATCAGGGACCATCGTTGATACTGTCCGCTTTGGGACTGAACGCCCTCCTAGTTTTCCTCAAAAAGCAACCAACAGAGAATGGGATACCCTGCTACTTTAATCGAATCGTTCCCCATTTCCTAAGCCGAAGTGGGACATTGCCCTACATGGCACGACCCCATCTCTGATACCATCAGGGACAATCGTGGATAATGACCACTTTTAGTCCGGAAGCCCTCACTGTTTTCCTCAAAATGAATCCACCAGGGAAAGGGATACCCAGTGCCATTATGTGAAACGTTCCCCCTTTCCAAAGTCGATGAGGGACATTGCCCTAGATGGTACGGCCCTGTCTTTGATACCATCAGGGACCATTATGGATACTGTCCGCTTTGGGTCGGAAATCCGTCACAGTTTTCCTCAAAATTCATCCACCAAGGAAAGGGATACCCAGCGCCTTTAAACGAATCGTTCTCCCTTTCGAAAGCCGATGCCAGACATTACCCTATATTGTACGGCCGTATCTCTGATTCCATCAGGGACCATTGTGGATATTGTCTGATTTGGGCCTTGAATCCCTCACGGTTTTTTTCTCAAAATGCGTCCACAAGGGAAATGGATACCCGGCACCTTTAAACAAATCGTTTCCTCTTTCCAAAACTGATGTGGGACATTACCCTACATGGCACGGCCCTGTCTCTGATACTATCAGGGACCATTGTGGATACTGTCCGCTTTGGGCAAGGTAGCCCTCATGGTTTTCCTTAAAACACGTCCACTAGGGAAAGGGATACGCAGCTCCTTTAAACAAATCGTTCCCCCTTTCGAAAGCAGAAGTAGGACTTTTCCCTACATGGCACGGCCCTGTCTCTGATTCAATCAAGGACCATCATGGAGACTGTCCGCTTTAGGCCTGGAAGCCTTCACGATTTTCCTCCAAACGCGTCATCCAAGGAAAGGAATACCCAACACCTTTAAGCAAATAGTTTCCTCTTTCCAAAGCCGATGTGGGACATTAACCTACATGGCATGGCCTTGTCTCTGATACCATCAGGGACCATTGTGGATACTTTCTGCTTTGGGTGTGGAAGCCCTCACGGTTTTGTTCAAAATTCTTCCACAAGGGAAAGAGATACCCTTGTCCATTAAGCGAATCGTTCCCCTTTCCAAAGCCGATGTGGACAATGCCCTACATTGCATGGCTCTGTCTCTGATTCCATCAGGGACCATCGTGGATACTGTCCGCTTTGGGCCTGGAAGCCCTCACGGTTTTCCTCCAAATGCACCTCCAGGGAAAGGGATACCCAGCCCCTTTAAGCGAATCGTTCCCACTTTTAAAAGCCAATGTGGGACATTATCCTAAATAGCATGACCTTGTCTCTGATGCCATCAGGGACCATTATGCATACTGTATGCTTTGGGCCTGGAAGCGTACACAGTTTTGTTCAAAATGCATCCACAAGGGAAAGATATACTTAGCTCCTTTATGCAAATCGTACCCCCTTTCCAATGCAGATGTGGACATTGGCCTTTATGGCATGACCCTGTCTATGATACCATTAGGGACCATCGTGGATACTATCTGCTTTGGGCCTGGTAGCCCTCATGACTTTCCTCCAAACACATACACTAGGGAAAGGGATACCCATCACCTTTAAACGAATCGTTCCCCCTTTCTAAAGCCGATGTGGGACATTGCCCTACATGGCACGGACCTGTCTCTAATTACATCAGGGATCATTGTGTATACTATTCGCTTTGGTCCTGGAAGCCCTCGCGGTTTTCCTCCGAATGCATCCACCAGGGAATGGGTTTCCCAGCGCCTTGAAGCAAATCATTCCAACTTTTCAAAGCCGATGTGAGACATTACCCTACATGCCACGGCCCTGTCTCTGATACCATCAGGGACCATCACGGATACTATCCGCTTTGGGCCTGGAAGCTCTCACGATTTTCCTCCAAATGTGTCCGTCAGGGAAAGGGATACTCAGCACCTTTAAGCGAAGCATTCCCCCTTTCCAATGCCGATGTGGGACATTACCATACATGGTATGATCCTGTCTCTAATACCATCCGGTACCATTGTGGATACTGTCCGCTTTGGGCCTGGAAGCCTCAAAGTTTTCCTCCAAACACATCCACCAGGGAAAGGGATACCCAGCGCCTTTAAGCGAATCATTTTCCTTTCCAAAGCCGATGTGGGGCATTGCCCTACATGGCACAGCCCTGTCTCTGATTCCATCAGGGACCATTGTTGAAACCGTCCGCTTTCGGACTAGATGCCCTCACGATTTTTCCTAAAAATATGTCCACTAGAGAAAGAGTTACCCAGCTCCATTATGAGAATCGTTCCCCTTTCCAAATCCGATGTGGGACATTGCCCTACATGGCACAGTCCTGTCTCTGATACCATCACGGACCATCCCGGATACTATCTGCTTTCAGCCTGGAAAGCCCTCATAGTTTTCCTCCTAACGCGTCCACCACGGAAAGGAATACCCAGCGCCTTTAAGAGATTTTTTCCCCTTTCCAAAGCCGTTGTGGGACATTACCCTACATGGCACGGCCCTGTCTCTGATACCATCAGGGACCATTGTGGATACTGTCCACTTTATGCCTGGAAGCCCTCACAATTTTCATCAAAATGCATCCATCAGGGAAAGGGATACCCGGCGCCTTTAAGCGAATCATTACCCCTTTCGAAATCTGATGTGGGACATTGCCCTACATGGAACGGCCCTATCTCTGTTACCACCATGGACCATTGTGGATACAGTCCGCTTTGGGCCTAGAAGCCCTCACGGTTTTCCTCAAAATGCGTCGACCAGGGAAAGGGATACCCAGCACCTTTAAGCAAATCGTTCCCCCTTTCGAAAGCCGATGTGGAACATTACCCTATATGGTATGGCCCTATCTCTAATACCTTCAGGGACAATCGTTGACACTATCCACTCTGGGCATGGAATCCCTCACGGTTTTCCTCCAAACGCGTCCACGAGGAAAGAGATTCCCTTTGCTTACCAAAAAAAAAGAGGAAAGAGATTCCCAGCGCCGTTAAGCGAATCGTTCCCCTTTCCAAAGCCGATGTGGGACATTGCCCTACATGGCAC
>JAOVVI020000828.1:0-24116 GCA_028571085.2 Nepenthes alata | reverse complement strand
CGTACCAGTCGGCCATCTTCTTGATCCGCTTGGTTTTGTCCTTGTTGTCTGGCAATGCTCCGTCTGCTAGGTATCGCTGGTAAGGCGTCATCTAGCTTTCCATGTCAAAAATTTTCATTGCTTCCTGTTCCTCCATGCTGGGGTGCTCAAGACCTCCCACATGTCCCTCGAGTACTGTTCTTGGTTTTTGGCTACCGCTGCTCTGTTAAATTAGTCGGCCTTCCGATTTTTAGTTTTTGGGACGTGGACAAGGCCTAGCATATCAAACCTCTGGATGGTGTCCTTCGCCTTGACCAAATATTTGGCTAAGTGAGGGTTGCACGTCTCGAAGCTCTCATTTGCCTGGTTAACGACCAGCTTAGAGTCGCTGTAGAAGGTCAGCCGTCTGGTGGAGCACTATTTTGCTAGTCTTAGCCCAGCTAACAGGGTTTCATATTCAGCCACATTGTTGGTGGCCAAAAAGTTGAGTTTGAGAAAATACTTCACCTTAGACCCATTCGGGGTCCTCAGGACCACTTCGGCACCGCTGCCTGAATTAGTAGACGATTTGTCCACGTTGAGAACCATTTTGGCTCTTCCCTATGTAGTCCTGCGTCCTTAGTGGGCTGTTCATCAAGGATTGGTGTCATAGTCTCAACGATGAAGTCGGCCACAACCTGCCCTTTGATGGCTGGTCTAGGTCAGAATTCAATATCAAACTCTCTCAACTTAATAGTCCACTTAACCAGCCGTTCAGAAACGTCGGGTTTTTGGAGTATGTTCTTCAGTAGCTAGTCGGTCAGAACGACTATACGATGAGTCTGGAAGTAAGGTCTCAGTTTTTGGGTGAAGAATATAAGTGCCAAGGCTAACTTCTCTGCGCGTAGATAGTGCGTCTCTGGGCCAGTCAATATTTTGCTCACATAGTAGACCGATCGTTGAGAGTTGGAGTCCTGGCATATGAGGACAAAGCTAAGGGCCACCTCCGACACTGCTAGGTAGAGGTATAGCTCCTCTCTGCCCTTAGGCGACGTCAGCAACGGTAGACTGGCCTGGTACTGCTTCGATTCGTCAAAGGCTGCCTAACATTCTACTGTCCATTGGAATCCGTTAGCTTTAGTCCCCCTCAGAGCCTTAAAGAAAGGTTGGTGCTTGTCCCTTGACTTAGCCAAGAAGCGGGATAAGGCTTCCAGTTATCCGATTAGCCTCTAGACATCTTTGACATTCCGCGACGGAGTCATGTCCATGAGGGCCTTGATCTTCTCCGGGTTGGCCTCAATCCCTCTTTGAGAGACGATAAAACCCAAGAACTTCCCTGAGGATACTCCGAAGACGCACTTAGAGGGATTCAACTTCATGCAATGCGTGAGGAGCACCTCGAAGGACTCAACCAAATCGTGAATATAGTCATTGGTGGTCTTACTCTTGACGAGCATGTCGTTGACATACACCTCCATATTATGACCGATCTATTCTCAAACATCTTATTTACGAGCCTTTTATAAGTGGCACCCGCGTTCTTTAGACCAAATAGCATGATCTTCTAGCCGTAGGTTCCTTGGTTTGTCATGAACAAGGTGTATTCCTCGTCCTCTGGGCTCATTTGGATCTGGTTGTAGCCCGAGTATGCATCCATGAAACTCAATAGCTCATTTTCGGATATTAAGTCCACCAACAGGTCGATCTTGGGTAAAGGAAAGCTGTCTTTTGGGAAGGCTTTGATAACGACGGTAAAATCGATGCACATTCGCCATTTTCCGTTACTTTTATTTACCAGGACAACGTTGGAAAGCCAATTCATGTGTTAGACTTTTCCTGATAAAGTCAGCATCCAGCAGCTTCTTTACCTCCTCTCGGGTGGCGATTAGCTTCTCCACGGAGTGATTTCTTCGCTTCTGCCTAATGGACTTGCTGTCGGGATCGAGGTCCAACTTGTGGACCATTATTCTGGTCGGAATCCCAGGAATGTCAACGGGGGTCCACATGAAAATGTCAGCATTTTGTCGTAAGAATACGATCAGCTCGTCACGCAGTGTCCCGGTGAGTGAGCCTCCGATCTGCACGCACGTCTCCGGGTCCTCCGAATTCAGTGGGATTAGATCGATAGCCTCACCAGACTATGCTTGCTGTAGAGTTGGTTTGTCTCGATGGTCAAGTTCTCCTGGCATCTTAGTGCTGCCACTTGGTGTGATCTAGAACATGTAACATGCCCGCCCAGTGATTTGGTCGCCCGGCACTTCACTAATACCGCAAGCTATTGGAAACTTCATCTTGAGATGTGATATTAAAGTGACTGCTCCGAATACTGTTAGGCACGGACGGCCAAGTATAGCGTTGTATACGGAAGGCAGATCAACGGCTAAAAAGGTAAGTGTTTGACTCGCCGTTCTTGGGTGTGTGCCCAGGGTGACCTCCAATTCGAGCATTCCTTAGATGGCCACTGACTCGTTGTTAAGGCTATAAAGTGGGCTTTCGACAGGTTTTAACTAACTCTTTTTTAAACCTAGTTTAAAAAATGCACATGGTAAAGCAAATAGTGAGAACTTTCATTATCTATGAATACTCATTTCAGCTGGTAGTCAACGCTACCATCCGAAATAAGCGTGGATACAACAAGGGGATCGGCATGGGGGGAGATTACATGGCTCATGTCATTATCACTAAAGCTAATGACGTTGTCTTCTTTGCGTTGTTTCTTCCATCGAGCCAACTGTTCCTTGTGATCCGCTGGGGTCTTGGCCGGCCGAGTTGTGATCATATTGACCACTCCAACCGCGACCTGGTTCCGTCGTGGGGAAGGCTCTGGTCCTTCCCTGCCTAAGGCGCCAGAGCTCTGCTCAGGGGTCCTGACGAACCTGGTGAGGTGGCCCCTCTAGATGAGCTCCTCGATCTCCCACTGAAGCAACTTACAATCTTCCGTAGAGTGCCCAGGAGATAGATGGAAATTGCAGTACTTGGCTGGATTTCCTCCCTCTTCTTTATTAAGTGGTTTTGGTCACTTAAGGACTTCTCCCCACAAACCTGCCCGTAAATCCCTTCATTCTGGCGCCCGGTCCTGTGCTGCTTTCAGTGGGAGTAATCACCACCGTTGTGCTTCCTCTTTCCCACAGTGGGGAAAGAGCGAGACTGTTCGGTTTACTCGGGATGCTCAACCTAAAGAAGTCCCAATGCGTTAAGGCAAAAATGAAACTGCCAAGTTTCATCTTTTGTGAGTTTGGGGATTCTTCTCGCCTCCGCTACGAAGCAATCGAGAATCTTTTGTGGATTCTCTCCCTACTTCTGCTTGATAGAGGAGAGATACCAAGACTGCTTCTCCTCCTGACGATTAGAAGCGTATTGTGCCAAGAAGAGGTCAGTGAGCTCTCGGAAGCTCCAGATTGAACCTGATGGGAGATGGTGGAACCAGATGCGGGCGTCTCCCTTCAGCGTAAGAGGAAAGTAGCGGCACATGGCTGCGTCTTCCAACCCTTGCAAACTCAGATGGCTACGGAAATGATTTAAGTGATCCATAGGATGAGCACTCCTATCGTAAGAGTCAAGAGTTTCATCTTCAACTTGGCCATCTTGGACGGTTCAAGATCTCCATCGCGAAGGGGTATCTATCCAGATCTATGCAGTGTTCATCGTCCTTGAACACACAGTTCAAGATCTTCTCCACCCTTGAGTCTGTCCGAGTGGTGTTGATAGATCTTTTGGAGTTGAGGCAGGTTCTCATCTTCGTCCTTTTTCTGGTGTGGCGAGTAGCCAGCCGGCTACTACCACCAGTGGATCTAATGATCCTAGAGGCTCACTCCTGAGCCTGATGCCTAGTCTCTGCCCGAGAGTATCGGGGATTCCTCTACTCTGGACTCTCCTCCGGAGTCCTGCTTCCCAAACGTCCTTCAAGCCCTGGACGACTTTGGGCGTGTGAGGCCTCCGGAGCTTGAGTGTGAGCCGTCCTCTTGGTCTTCTTGGCCGATTTCTTCTTCTTCTGGCCTCCTCTTCTAGAGGTAGGAGCATGGAATGCTGCGGGCGGAGCCCCCTGCTGAACATTCTCCTGGTGAGCGCAGAGTATTTGGAGCATTCTGTTCATACTGCTCATGTGTTCTGCCAGGTTCTGGAAGAAGGATACTAGTACCCCATTGACCACCCCGTTGACCTGGTTGCCAATGGCGTGGTCCTGGTCGGGTGAGGTCACGTCTCAAACGGGCTCGCTAACCTGCACTCTGGTGTTCACCATTCTGGTTGATGAAAAGTGAAAGTGAGGGAGATTATAGAGAAAAGTGGTTGGCTTTTTGTAAGCTTCCCACAGACGGCGCCAATAATGCGTCCTTGATCCAAGTGTCGAGTAGATTCTGGTCAAATTATTCATTTGAGTCCGGCTCCATTCAACGAGTCTGGCTTCTACACTTTATAACTACAAACAAGAGGTCAATTGACGGTGAAAGGTTATCCCACTGAAAATACTCTGACGCTCAATTCAATAAACAGCCTTCAAATTAAAAAGGTTAAAGTAAAAGATGCAAGGAGAATGCTGAGAGTGTTTGTGATGGAAGAGTACTCACGTTGAGAGAGGCTTCGGTGGCTCGTGAGGAGCATTGGCTCTAAGCACTGTATTTGCTGAGAACGTAGTGGCAAAGAGAGAGAGCATTTGTATTTTGAAAGCGTGTAAGCTTTGTAGTGGAGAGCTGTTGTGGGCAATTGAGAGCGTTTTTAGGCCAATGAGAGCATGCCTTGAAGTGAGGATTCCATGGCCTTTTATAGTCACTGTGTTCGGCGGCTTTCCTTGTGCAGAAAAGCTTGATCCCTGTGCTCTGTTGAGCTCGTTGCCTTTTCTAACATGGAGCTTT
This sequence comes from Nepenthes alata, assembly GCA_028571085.2. Lineage (NCBI taxonomy): Eukaryota > Viridiplantae > Streptophyta > Magnoliopsida > Caryophyllales > Nepenthaceae > Nepenthes > Nepenthes alata. The sequence goes on along the minus strand of JAOVVI020000828.1, from coordinate 19,308 downwards.
TATGGTAGTAATGGTTATTCCTTGATTACTTTCCTTCTACGTTTTGTAACCGTTAGGGTTTACTGCAGATAAGAGGAGGATTCTGGCACTTTCTTTCATGGATGCGCGTCGAATCTACTGATGGTTTTTACGATTGGTATTGCCTTATGTGGGGAGCGCAAAATCAGGGGAGAGGATCATTATTGGTCGAGGACGGACGTGTGGGCCGAATTGGGCCTTGGTCACGTGAGGCCTAGTTTTCAACTGGTCATACTTCTGATCAATGAAAGTATTTACCGTCTCGAGTGCAAGTTGTCTGTCTTGCTTTTGGGCTTCTCTTGGCTCACTTAGCCTTTTATCCAGTCAACGGTGGGGGTTGACCGTCCAGGCGCAAATGCGCCGTTGTGGTTCTGAGTCGTTTCTCCATCTTGGGCCAGCACATTACTGGCGTACCGATCAAATATAAAATCATTTTTAAAAATAATTTACGAGTGAAATAAAAAATTGTAATGATATTGAGAATTGTCTGTTAATTAAATTAGAGAAAATCAAATAATACAAACCTTATTAGATAAACTATTTTTTGACTAATTAAGTCAAATAAAAGTAAGCCGACCATAATTTCATTTTTAATATAATTAGTTATGTAAAAATTTAAAACTTAACAATCTAATGAAGAGTATTATATATATATATATATATATAATATTATCTTTAATTAAAAATAAAATTTTATAAAATATGATACATAAAAAATTTATAATTTATACTGGCCTATTTATTTTTTTGTTTTTATGTATAAATTATATATGCATCCCGAGATTTGAATTGTTATACAGATTAGGGAACCGTTGGGTCTTCTGCATCGGGTCGAACTCAAGCAAGTCCGATCTCCTTTTCTAATAATTTGAGTCCTACGCACCACAAACGACGAATAAGAGGTCAGAGAATTGGCGAGACTCACTTCCTTAATTATCATCCGATACTCAAATTAGAAATCTTTTTCAACGGATAAAAAGATGTGATGATGTGACAAAAATATGTAAATGCACTTATATAGAAAAAAGTGAATTTTGTGGAGGATTGGGCTCCAAGAATGCACTCAACAAGGGGTGCCTTTGAGAGCTAATGGAGGGCTAAGGTTCAGTGTTGCGCTCGATGATGAGCGACTTTTAAGAGTTGGAGCGAGAGAAAGAGCTATGAGATTCAAATAATGTTTAGTTCTTTCTGAGCTCTTGTATGCCCATTTTTTGGTCCTTTTTCTTCTTACGATGGCAACGGACATTTGTAATGCTTCGTAGAAATGTCGTAGGCGATAAGGCTCGCAATAAGTATCTTGTCTAGATTTGTCAACCTGTCCCAGCGATGGTCATGGCCAACGTGTCAGTTGCCACCTTGCAATGGTGGTGCGATCGCGGATGGTCCCTACTAACATTAGCCTGACCATTCCAGCGAATGATTCATCTAGCCATGCTGGTGGTGGTAGCGGTCTGGTAGTAGTAGTGTCTTTTTTGATAGTTGATTACAGCCACCAATGGTATGTGTCTGTGTCAATGGCCTCTGCGCTGGCCAGGCTGTCGCCACCATACTAGAGGATTCCTCCATTATGATTGGTTGCATTGTAAGGGGCTAACTATTGGGCCTTATCGGTCTCTATCTCGAACGGTCCACTATGCGTTGCTGTATCTAGGCCTGCTGCTTCGGCCTTTTGGTCTCCGATCCTCGTGAGGCTTTGCTTCTTGGATGGGCCAACTATGACTTGGGTTGGCCCATTACATAGTTAGACCCATCACTAGCCCCTCATGCCGGGTGATTGGGCCTCACTAGTTCCCAGAATGTCAGACGATGGGATGTTTCTAGGTGGGCCAGCTCACACATCCCTTCCCAAGGCAATGCTTCTCCTATTTCCGAGGGCTAAGCTCTTTTCCCAGGTGCTTTATAGCTTTTCGTACTGGGATGTAGGGATTTGCTACTCTGTTTAGAAAGATTTCAGTGTTGATTTGAGGCCTAGCATTGATTCCTTGCCGATTCCCGGCGATCTATGCTGACAGACGTGACTTCTCACTGGTGGCTCGTCATTCTCCTTCACTGGCTATAAATGGTGGGCTTCTTGCACTTTGCTCCATATATCATATTCACACCAGCCAAGTAGTGTGGGAATTTAGAGCCTGCATGGGTCCTTCGCTACCACACTAAGATTGGATGGAGTTTTATGAGATTTGAAGAAGTGCTTGATGTCCTCCGTGATGCTCCTCCATCGACTGCTTTTATGTCGTAATGAGAGTCATCCTATCATAGGGCCACTGTAACTTCCCTTCTCCATGTTGGTGTCTGGTGGTGTGGCCTCTAGAGGAACTTCTCGGCGCAAGCGCTCCGCTACCGTTGTCTCGAATCTTGGTGGAGCGCTCGACCTTCAATTCCTTTCGTTAGAGGGTCACTTTCGGAACTTGCTGGAGGAGGTTCTTCTAAAGTTATACTGTGGGCTAGACCATCAACACTACATTAGCTCGATCATTAGCACAAGGGTTACAGTCAGTCTTAGCGGAGGATCTCTGGGTTGGAAGTTTCCCACACGATGGTGACGGCATCTCACCTTCCTCCTCGTTAGGAATTGCTTCCCACTCACGTCCTGCTACGCCTAGGCTTTGGTCTAGACGCTTTGATGGGCAAGTACAAGATGACTGCTTGGTGTTTCAACCATGGCTATTTTCCCCGAGTGTTTCTTACCAGAACTAGTTTCTTGGCAAACGTCTCCAGATCATTGTTCTATGTATTTAATTTTCTTTCTTTTACTGTGTATGTTTACTGATGTAAACTTTGTACTTTATAAAAGAAATTAATGAATGAAACTTCCAAACATTACTCTATTTCTTGTCTTGTGTCTTCTAACTTTTTCGCATGAATTTGGATGGTTGAAATATTTGTATGTAGCTGCGGGCAACTTGGCGTTTGCTGACCTGACAGTTCCAGTGGTCGGTGGCTCTGTCTTCTGGCATTCCACCTCTCGGCTGGCCTTCCAAGGACTTCGCAGAGGGGCCTACCAGGGAAATCAGCCTCAAGCCTACTAGGGCCACGTGCCATACATTTTTTACCTTGGAAAAAGGTGTGCAAGGGAGATGTTGATTGTATTGTGTCACGGTCGCTTTAATCAAGTGTATCAGTGCATTGATTACATGGGGAAGTGGGGCGCCAAGCGTCATTATTATGCTTGCAAAAGGACGTGATGTGGTTTATTTGGGCAGAGGCATGTGTCGCGGATGCTATGGAGGACTCACTGGTTAGCCTCCATCAAACAACATCGTTCCTAGCAGGGTCATCGCTTATTTAAGCGCTATCCCCTGGCCATTTCTTTCATCGCTTTCTGAGCATCTTCATTTCAATTTGTTGTACTTCTCACCGATTCATACAACACTCAAATGGCTTTTCAGTGCATCTCCGACATTGGATCGACCTTGTCTGACAGGAACATGGAGCTTTTAATCAATGACGGCTACCTTTTTAGCTTTATCTTGTTTGCGGTCCCTGGTGTAGGGGACATAGCATGCTCTCCTCCTCCTGGTTTCATTACCGTTTATGAGGAGAACCTACGCGTTGGCCTCCAAATTCTGCTTTAGAGGCAGCTACGCGAGATTCTAGTGTCCCTAGGGATCCTTGTAGTTTGTCTGTACCCAAATGTTGTCCGACATTTGGTTATCCTATTTTCCTTTTTCCGCTCCAAGAGGTTCACCCTGGAAGCCTGGTCCTTGAAGGTTCTCCTCCGAATCAACCAGGAGAGTGATTTTATTTCCTTCATCTCTCACATGCAGTTTCAATTGAGTGGGGCGAGGCTCGGGTGGTTGGAGGGCTAAAAGTCTCATTTTTTCTTCTTGGAGGTTGGGCCCGACTGGCGAGTCCCAAATAGATGGGGCAGGGTCAATAGCTTCTATGCTAGAGACCTTCTGCTGCACAAGGCAAAAATGGGTCAACCGCTAATGACCTTGGTTGAGGGGAACCCTAGCGTTCTTCATGATATCGAGGAGTGGGCTTCCCATGGAGTTCTGGAGGGAGGATCGGAGAAGGTCTCGTCGGAAGAGGGCGACGGCTCTTCTAACTCGCGGGCTTCCTCACCACTAACCCTGCTTGATAGGCACCAGCTGACCGACGTGGCCATCGCGAGGGGACATGGGTCTACCTCCAAAGGGCCGTCAAGGAGGCTGCGTGTAGCGATGAGGTACCGAGAGCTTTTAGTGGCTTACACTTAGGCTCCGGGCCAAATAGCTTTGCTTGTGGATGAGCTCTAGAAGACTTGGCAAGAACTCGTGGACCCTCAGCGTGAGAATGCAAGGCTTAGGAGTAAACCCTTGCCATTTGCTCTGCTAGGGAACGGCTCGGGGTCTTTGCCAAGTGGGTCAAGCATTCAAAGATCTTGAGGTGGCTGTTTCGATAGGCATAGGCGTGGGTAGGATCTTCTTTCTTTCTTTTTGTACTTTGAAAGCGATAGTTGCCTTCCAATGTATACTTCATATTTTTTCTATAAAACATGCTAAATCATTTTGGTTATCGCCACACGCTGTACATGATTCGGATGTTTAAGTGTCGCACTATGCAAGTCGTTGATGGCCAGACCAGGTGGTCCCCTGGTGGCCCACTCTTCCAGCACTCCAGACCCGCGACCGTTTGTTCTAAACTCTAGGTCAAGATGGGGGCCGGTCGAATCCACCTCGGGCCTACTGGGGTTGTGCACCACAAGTTTGACACTTTGGGAAGCAGTGGCACCACGGTCTTGAAAACTGCAGATTTCTTCATCTGTTGGCTGTCCCGAGTCTATCAGACTATCATTAATGATGTAATTTGATTGATGCGCCACGGTGCCTCGACGAAGGGACGCGTGTCATGGCCATTATAACATGCAACTTTTTGCCCTCCTTCACACGATGTCGTTTGGAGCCAGGGCTTTGGCTATTTAAACCCTGGCCCGCATCACCATTTCCCACATTCTCATTTTACTTTCTAATAGTCGCGAACTGCTTCTCATCTGCTTTCTCTCCTTGCTTCACCACTCATGGCTTTCGAGGAGGTTAACTCGATTCGATCCTTCCTCATTGTCGGCAATGTCCAGTCGCTCTTCACCCAGTTCAGAATTTCAGGGAATATGGCATTTCTGTTGTCGGGTGAAGACGGCATGGCCTGCTCTCCATCGGAGAGATTCATTACTGTGTATGAGATTCACTTGCGGGGAGGACTCTGTTTACTAGTGCCTCCAGAGTTGTATACTATCTTGACAGCTCTGGGAGTTCTAGTTGCGAGACTTCAACATAACACTGTTCGATACTTAGTGTCCTTGTGCGTCTTGTCCCGCTGTCATGACTGTCAATTTAGCATCAGATCGGTGAGGATGATTTTTTGCTTTACTCAGACAATGGATTAGATTTCACTGTCTCCACATTCGGGTTTTAACTTGAAGGAGGAGAATCCAGATTTGAGGAAGAGCTGGAAGGACCGCTATTTTTATTTGGTGGTCCCTTCCAATTAGGCCCTTTCTAGCGAGTGAGGGAACGTGCGGCCTGGTCTGACTAGATATTTGGAGTGCCATGAGGAAGCCATGGAGAAGGTGCTTATAAACCTCATCTAGGTGCACACCAGAACCCTGTAAGAAAGGGGTTACTGGTTGTCCTAAGAAGCCTTCATTACTGCAACATGGGAGCCTGGCTCCGAGGTGGCTAGTGCTGTCCTCGTATCGCCTAGTGCGCCCCAAAGGGAGCTTGGGGCGTTGGTTATCCAAGAGCCTTCTGGCCCGCCGGCCAAGCAGTAGCGCTCCTCCTCTAACCATATTTATTCTAATTCTTTTTTCTCCTTCGGGGAGGATGAGGCCGCACTCTTGGGGCGTTGGTTATCCAAGAGCCTTCTAGCCCACCGGCCAAGTGGTAGATCTCCACCTCTAACCATATATTTTTCTAATTCTTTTTTCTCCTTCGGGGAGGATGAGGCCGCGTTGGAGTGAGTGCAATGGTCCAGGAGATCTTCGTGGAGGATGGCTTCTACTTTCGCATCCTCCTTGGATTAGGCATTTAGGGCTATCGTGTTGGTAGAGGATGGCAAGCCTTCTGGACATCCTATGTTATCTACAGGCAACCAGGGGGTGTCCAGGAGGGGCCGATTTTAGTACCAACCCTGACTCAGCACGGTGTTCTTGTTGCTATAGTGTCCCCGCTCGAGGAGCCCATCCCGTGCCTTCCTACTACTATTGATGAGAAGGCTCCTCGCAATGACTAGATGGCCAACGAGGGCCTCTAGGTGACGTTGACCGTTAGGGCCGAGGAGGCTATTGAGGTGCATTTCCTTGAGTCATCAGAGCTCGGAGCTTTAGAGGTAGTGGAGGCGACCAGGACTATAGAGGCTACCGAGGGGCCTTGTGTCGAGCCCTCGGAACTTGACCTCCAAGGAGAGGTGGAGGTCAACCCTGCTACCAAAGCCACTAGGGAGGGTGTAACAACCCAAACCTGCATCCTCGGACCTGACCCAAACCGATTCTACAAAAGATACTCTAACTCATCAAAATCATCAATTATCCATTATAGAATCTCAACATCCATCAATATAAATGAGTTTAAAATTATTAATCACCAAAAATCAATGATTATTAACAATCCTCATAAATGTATCAAGAAATATGATGCTCATAATGAAAAGTTTCTCAAAATAAAGAGAAAATATAAATATTCTTAACATTAAATTTCTAGAAACACAGTTCTAATAAATATCCAAGTGCTAATAAGCTAATAAATAATCTAAATGTCCCGTCATGATAGTCTCAGGCGTTGAGGTTCGTCTCTACCTAAAATCACCACAGCAATATGTGATCTCCACTAATCAATCAATATGTCTACTCTGAAGTCAAAGAAAATATAAGAGTGAGTCAAATGTTCAACAAGTAAATAGAAATAACAACACAAGAATACAAATAAACATCTCGGATTATAATATCAGCTATATAAAATCAATAATGACATTCAGTGTATAATTCGCTATCCGAGATTCAATAACATGTGTCTACGATCCAAAAGCCATGTAAACAACTGAATTTAGGAATACAATATGGATTCCACCGACTCTGATCATCAGCCCAATACGAGGTTATAACTATACGAGATAACAATAATTTTTATTGTGCGAGATAACAATAATCTCCATGAACCTTATTCTACTATAGTGAGCTAAAGGTCGTATATTTACACCCCAATGGTTGGATAAGTAACACGAGATTATCTAATATCCATGATAAACGGGTAAAACGGTCCAGGCACGGGTTAGGGTTTTCGGGTGCGAAATATCGCACAAATCTCACAAATCGGATATGAAATAGAAGTATTTTCATACTTAGGTCATGGCTAATACAAAATATAAACTTCATCGGACATCGAGATGAGGATACCCGAAGAAAATGAAACAAAAGTGTAAGAAAACGAAAGATGAGAGTATGGGTGCACCGCCTCGACCCGATCTATCACTTCTCCAATTAGCTCTAAGCCAAATTTAAACTCGAGAGCCTCGGTCTCTCCTCTCTCTCTCTCTCTCTTCGCATTGGAAGGCCACAAATCTGCCTGAAAGAAAACTCTCCTGGGTTTTAAATCCCGAGCTGACGCTCAAACGCCCGCAATGCTACCTCAAGAGCCCGGTGGGCTTACACCGTTGATCCGTCCCACGGTCCCAAAATTTTATTTTTTCACATTAATTAAACCTAATCTTGATTATATTAACTTAATTATCTATAATCATGATATTCGGAAATCGGTACATTACAATAATGCTAGCCGATAGGCTACTTCGCCAACCCGCTCCAATACCTCGAATGGTCCAATAAATCTAGGGTTCAATTTATCTCGTTTTCCAAATCTCACAATGCTTTTCGTGGGGGATACCTTTAGAAATATAGTGTCGCCCACCTCGAAGTTTAAGTCTTGAAACCTCTTATCAGCATAACTTTTTTGTCGACTCTGAGATGTTCGCATCCGTTTCGGATCAAACGGATTTTCTCAGTGGTTTCTTGTACTAGATCTGGTCCTAAAATTTGGCGATCTCCTACTTCTTCCCAACTTATTAGCAAACGAAACTTCCTCCCATAAAGTGCTTTGAAGGATTCCACACCAATACCTGCTTGAAAGTTATTGTTGTACGCAAATTCCACCAATGAAAGATACGTATCCTAGCTACCTCCTATTAAAAGGATCGAGCTCCTAAGCATGTCTTCCAACGTCTGAATGGTCCGCTCTATCTGGCTATCAGTTTGCGGGTAAAAAGCAGTGCTAAACTTCAACCTCATCCCCAATTCTCTATGCAAGCCTTTCCAAAATCACGAAACAAATCTTGGACCTTGATCTGAAACGATACTGGCTAGTATTCCGTGTAACCTCACGACCTCATTAATGTAAAGTCTGGCCAACGAGTATGTCAATCTCAAGGATAGGAAGTGTGCGGAATTAGTTAATCGGTTCACAATAACCCATATTGCATCATTGCCTTTAGTGGTTCTCAAAAGTCCAGTGATATAGTCCACGGAGATGTGCTCCCACTTCCAGCGCAAAATTGGCATTAGTTGAAACTTCCCTGCTGGTCTTCAGTGTTTCGCTTCGACTTGTTGGCAAATCAAGCATTTAGCTACAAATTCAGCAATATCTTTCTTCATTCCCTTCCACCAAAAAGTCTTTCTCATATCACGATACATTTTAGTCAAACTGGGATGCATTGTCTACTTCAAACGGTGTGCTTCCTCCATGGTCTCCTTCTTTAAATCTGCTATGCTTGGTACGCAAATCCTACACTTATATGTAGGAGTCTCATTCCTCCTCATCTTATAATCTACTCGATCTCCACAGGGCAACTCTATCATAATACTTGATAGCTCTGGGTCATCCTTCTGTGTCGTCCTAATCTTTTCTGCAAGTACCGGTTGCTCCCTGAAATATGAAACCTTTACTAGAGGGTTCCTCGGATGCAATTGGATATTACAATCCTCAACTTCCTCCAACATCCTCCATTCTGTCATCATCAAGTGGGCAATAAAACCGGTGATTTCCTACTGAGTGCATCAGCCACTACATTCGCTTTCCGGGTTGGTATAAAATCTGACAGTTATAATCCTTGAGTAGGTTCATCCATCGCCCTTGGCGCATATTCAATTCCTTCTATGAGAACGGGTACTTCAAACTATTGTGGTCAGTGTATATGATAAACTTCTCACAATATAGATAATGCTGCCACACCTTTAGTGCAAATACAAATGCGGCTAGCTCTATGTTATGGATTGGATATTTCAGCTCGTAAGTCTTTAGTTGTCGAGACCCATAGGAAATGACATTTCCATGCTGCATTAGCACGCAGCCTAACCCTTTTAGTGAGGCATCACAATGCACCACAAATCCCCTCGTGCCACTTGGAATTGTCAGAATTAGTGCTGATGCTAGTTTTCGCTTTAACTCTTGGAAGCTTTGTTCACATTCCTCATACCACACGAACTTGATGTCAAATATTTGCTATTTTGACGCTACCAAATAAGGTCACAATTTTTCACATTATTCAACTATTCAACTAATTTCACAAACGTCCAATCAAAATAATAATTGACATCAATTTTTTCCAGCTCATAATTTCAATACATAACAACTACGCTTACTCCCAATACACACACTCACACCTTCACCGCCATTGCCAGTACCCACCCACACAGCCGCAACTACGCCCACCAATACACAGACCCACACAGCCGCAACTATGCACACCTATACACACACCCACACAACAGCAACTATGCACACCTATACAAACACACCCACACAGTAGCAACTACGCACACCTCTACATACACAACCAGGAACGCACACACAGCAGTGCGCGCTGCTTACCCACACAAACGCACCACTCACCCAGTAGCACACACGCTGCACACACTTATACTCACACACACACAAAACAAGATACACATAACGGGTACGTCATCTTCAAACCGACGCCATTCCCATATATACGTATGTGGATATATGTACACACAATCAAATCGCATATTTATACATGCAGATTCCCCAATTACATACCTACAAACCCTACCCATGAGTCAGACATCAACAAAACAAAAATCCTGAATCACATCTCCCCATTTTCACGCTACTGTAATTATGGGAAAAACAAATAAAAAATAGAACATAGTGCTCTGTTCCATTAACCGGATCGATTCCCACAGAGAAGCAAGGAAAGCAAATTTTTTTCTTTTATTCCCATGCAAAGAATATGGGTTTGCAAAGCAATCCTACTAAATTTAACCTCGAAACCTAGCAATATGAGGTTCTCCACCATTTGAGCCATCGGCTCCATTTTTGTTATTCACGATTTGCAACCGAATTTTTATTTGTTCCCCACCAAATCCAAACATACAAATAGAAAGTTGACATTGATAGGAAAAATATAAGAATTTACTTGTATCAATTTCTTATTTTTCTACTGGAATCGGCAGCAACGGGAGTTTCTCTCTTCGATTCATGTGTAGCTTCCCTCTTCAATTCCTGTGTGTGTCCCTTCTCCTAACCCTACTATCTCCTTAACTAATGATGGATCCCTTTATGGTTTCGCTGGATTCCGTATTTGAAGTCTCCATTTCTTTCTTCCCTTGACCCTCGATTTGCTGCCACACTTACCTACCTTTCTCCTCTCCTTTCCCTCTTCCCTCCTTTCCTTTTCTTGTCATTATTATTATTATTATTATTATTATTATTTATAATGATTTCTATATAATTTATAATAAAAAATCTAAAATTATTCAGGGTATTATAGAGGGTGCTGAGGAGGTCATCGAGGAGCCTCGCTCCGAGCCCCCTACATAAGAGGTTTTGGACGTGGATATCATGGTGACCTTGGTGCCAGAAGAGCCCGTATCAAGTTGCCCGCCCTCGGAGAGGCCGCCTAACTGGCTACCATCACCAGCTATATAGCCCAGGCCCACATTGACTCGGAGGAACTTAGAGTTACGGTAGAACGGGCCTCCCGTTTTGAACGTGAGTTGTCTGAAGCCAGGACGAGGATCTCCTCCCTCAAGAATTTGTTGCACAGTCTGGAGCCGGACTACGCTCGCCTTCGAGACGAGAACCTTGAGCTCAAGAGGGAGCTTCTAACCTCTCTCAGCTCGGATGAGATCAATGGGGCCTTGCAGCGTAGATATTAGGCCGACATCAACCTATGTCGCCACATTGTGGATTTGGTGACTCCTGACTTTTCGGTCCCTATTTTCCACCCAAGGAATGCCAGCACTTGACGGTGGTCAAATCTTTTAGACTTTGCTCATGATGTTGTTGGGCCTTCAACTCGCCTGTAAGGGAGCCCCAGCCTCCGGACCGTTCTCTCTCCAAGCAATAGGCTGATTTTGTATTCTTCTTGGACCGATGGCCCTTTGTATACTTTCAATTTTTGTAATAAAATCAGACAAATTGTTGAGATCTTTGTTGCTGCTTATTTATGTTTCAATGCGGAATTTCTTTCCTTTTTTTTGCCAGCTAAGCGTTGTCGCTATCGTTGTCGAGCTTATCTTGGTCATGTTTGCTTGATCATGCTCCTTCCCTTGAGTGAATGTCATGGAACTTTCATTTTATAGCGTACTCTATCCCATAAGTTGGACGTTGTCGCATGCCTGTGGGTAAGCCTCATTAGGGTCGGTTGGGCTTCATGGTCGTAGTCGGTAGACCCTGGCGGAGTCATAGGCCATCGCCCACACATTACCATATTGGTGCTCAGTCTTATCGAAGGACATCATAGCTTATACTTGTCTGGTCCTAATCCATCGGCAGTTGTCGACTAATGGTGCTCTTCTCTGTCAAGAGGAGGTCATGGCATGCATGATGTAGAAACCTCCTAAGGTTTTAGCAGCCATTTGATGGGATGCTCCAAGAGCCCCCAGGCTTGGGTGTTCAACCATGAATGGGACGCTCGGCACGGAACTGAGGTTTAAATCTGACTTCGTATGGGCCACTTGGTACATGACCAAGGTTTAAATCTGACCACGTAACGGCCACCTGGTACAGGACCAAGGTTCAAATCCAACTACGTATGAGCTATTTGGTATGGGACTAAAGTTTAAATTTGATCATCTCTTGACTGCTCGGTTCGGGGCCAAGGTTTTATAACAAATGAATGTGAATTTACCCGATATAGAGGTAGTTTAGGTCATCTAATCATGTGTAATGCTATACAAGCATGCATTCGCATGAACAGGTACACATGAGCATACAATAATTTTATTAAGTGAAACGTGATACATTTATAAGTATTTAGGATGATACTTGCCAACCTTACCTAGGCTCAGCTGAGACTCACTGGTAGTATTTTTTGAGGTGAATGACGTTCCAAGTCCTTAGAACTAATTTACCGTCCTGGGTGCGTAACTTCTACACCTCATTTCGGAGGATTGCCGAGGCGGGGAACAGTCTCTCCCAGTTCGGGGAGAGCTTGTTCCTATGGTCGATCTTACCTGTCGCCTCTACGCTCCATAAGACTAAATTTCATACCTCAAATTGACGGGTTTTTACCCTTTTGTTGTCATATCGTATGATACACTATTGGTAGGCCACCCTCCTTAAGCGTGCCGCATCCCTGGCTTCCTCGAGCTGGTCAAGGTGTTCCTTGAGTCTTTAGGAGTTGCTGGTCAGGTCAAAGCACTCAACTCGAAGGCTGAGTAGCCCCATTTCAGCTGGAATAATCACCTTCATTCCACAACAGAGACTGACAGTGTCTCACGGGTTGGCTCCCTCGGTGTCATCTCGTATGACCATAGCACAGACGGCAACTCGTTCTCCCAAGATCCCCCAACGTCTTCTACCTTTGTCTTCAGCCAGTGTGGTAGCATTTGATTTGTTACTTCCACTTGCTTGTTTCCTTGCGGTAGACAATAAAGGTGTGAACTACCTGATCCGTAGGCTCACGTAGTATTTTTTGAATCGCTTGCTAGTGAATTGGGTCCTGTTATAGGTCACGATGACCTCAAGAATCCCAAACTGACACAAGATGCTCTAGCAAATGAAATCTATTGCATTCTATTCAGTGATCCACCATAGTAGGTTCATCTCGATCCACTTGGTGAAGTAGCGATGCCGACTATGACAAATTTCCTCAACTCAGATGCTATGGGTAAAGGGCCAAATATGTCGAGCCCCCACTGTATGAATGGCTAGGTTGCTTGCAAGGCTTGCAGCTCCGTGTGCGGTCAGTGGGTCATGCTCCCGTGAATTTGGTAATTTTTACACTTTTTGACAAAATTCATGGCATTGCGCTTCATCAAGGGCCAGTAGAGACCGTACTGAGTGATCTTAAAGGTAAGGTTCTTGTCGCCATCATGTGACTCGCAAATGCCGATGTGCATTTTGCCTAACGCGTAGTCGGCTTCATCTAGCGTTAGACACCTCATGTAGGGGGTTGAGTACCTACGACGGTATAACCTCCCATTCACGATGGTGTACCAACTGGATGTCCTCTTTATATGTTTAGCTTCCCCTAGGTTATCTTGCAGGATGCCATTAATGTGGTACCTTCTGTATGGGGTCATCCAATTTTCATCATTGGTGACTTGTAGCACCTCGAGCATGGGGTTGTCGATGCTCAGCATAGCTAGAACTTTTTTCATGTCTCTAGCGGACTCCCCTAGGTTCCTGGTCACCGCTACCTTTTCCAGTTGGTTCGCCTTCCAATTCTCCTCCCTTGGGGCATGAATCATCTCGACTTTGTCAAACGCTTGGGCCAAACCCTTTACCTTTGGGGAGGTACCTTGCGGGCATGGCGTTCGCTGCCTTCAAGCTTCCACGGACCTAGTTGACGACCAATTTTGAATCGCTGTATACGACCAGGGCTTTGGCCGTGTATTCCGTCACTAACCAGAGTCCAGCGAGCAGTGTTTCATACTCGGCTACGTTGTTAGTGGCTAGGAATCTAAGGGTCATCAAATGCTTTAACTCAGACACGTCCAGAGTTTGTAGCATCACATCTGCTTTGTTGTTTGCTTACATTGATGAACCATCGACGTGCAGGGTCCAATTTAGGGTCTCTGACCGGTTTGCATTAGTGGCGATGTTAAAGGCATTAGGAATCGGAGTAATGGTCTTGACGAGAAAATCCGTGATTGCTTGGCCCTTCTTGGCCAACCATGATCAGGACTCCACGTCAAACTCACCCAACTTGATGACCCATTTGATCAATTACCTAGATGTGTTTAGCTTTTGTAAGATTCTTTTTAATGGTTGATCGATCAGGACAATGATCTTGTATTCCTAAAAGTACCGGCACAACTTTCTCATAGGGTAGACAAGGGCTAGTGCAATCCTTTCAGTATGTGGATAACGGGTATCAATGTCTGTTAGCACCTAACTAACATAGTACACCAACCGTTGTACCCTATCTTACTGCCAGATGGGGACAAATCTCTGCACTGTACCCAAAATTGCCAAATATAGATACAACTCTTCACCTTCTTATGGCAAGGTTAGGAGGGGAGGTTTGAAGAGGTATTCCTTGACTAGTTGGAAGGCTGCTTCAAACTTGGCTATCCATTGGAAGCTAGTTATTTTGGTTTCTCTCAGGGCCTTGAAGAACGGCAGATACTTCTCCGTGGACTTCATAAGAAAGAGGAAACAAGCAGCAAGCCTTCCGATGAGTTTTTGGACCTCTTTGACTGCCCGAGGCCGATGCATGTCGAGGATGGCTTGTATCTTCTTGGGGTTTCCTCGATCCCCCATTGTGAGACAATAAAATCTAATAACATTTTCGAGATTACACCGAATGTATACTTGGCATGGTTGAGTTTCATCTGGTGCGCCCGGAAGACTTCGAAGGTCTCATACAGGTCGTGAACATGGTCATCAGCGGTCTTACTCTTGACGAGCATGTCGTCAATGTACACCTCAATGTTTTGACTGATTTGAGTTTTGAACATCTTATTCACAAAATGCTGGTAAGTCGCCTCGGCATTCTTCATACCAAAGGGCGTGACCTTGTAGTAGTAGGTCTCGTGGTCGGTCATAAAGGAGGTATGCTCCTTATCTTTTGTGCTCATCCTGATCTGGTTATAACCCGAATGGGCACTATGAAGCTCAATAATTCGTGGCTTGGCATGGAATCTACCAGCAAGTTGATCCTCAACAATAGAAAACTGTCTTTCTGACAAGCTTTATTTACGTCGGTGAAGCCGACGCACATCTGTCATTTCTCATTGCTCTTCTTAATGAGAACCACATTGAACAATCAGTCTGAGTACTGCACCTCCCTGATGAAGCCTACGTCAAGCAGCTTTTTCATTTCCTCTCGGATGGCAATTGGCTCCTCGATGGAATGGTTCCTCTGCTTTTGCTGGATGGGCCTATAATCGAGATTAAGGTCTAACTTGTGGACCATTACTCTAATCGATTTCCCTGGCATATCAGCGATCATCCATGTGAAGATATCAAAGTTCTGCTTGAGGAGGGTTATGAGTTGGTAGCAAAGGGGACTCGACAGGAAACTCTCCATTTGCACTTACTTTTCAGGTTTGTTGGGGTTTAGAGGAACTTGGTCAGTTGTCTCTTCCGACTAACCTTGCTGCAAGGTGTTTCGTCACAGAAGTTGATGTCTTTTATCGACGGGTCAGGAGCTACTTGAGTGACCTAGGACAAGTAGCTTGTCCAGCCAATCACTTTGTCGCCTAAGACCTCTCCGATGTCACACGGGGTCAGAAATTTCATCTTCAAGTGGGGAATCGACGTCACTACTCTGAATGCCGTCAAGTAGGGCCATCCCAGGATTGCATTGTATACCGATGGGAGGTCCACTATAAGGAACATGAGCATCTTAGAGGCCGTGTGTGGGTACATCCATAGCTCAACCTCCGATTGGACAGCTCGTTATCCAAGCCATACAATGATCCATCAATGGGCTTCATTTGACTCTTTTTCAATCCAAGTTTAACGAAATAACTAAGATACAGTAAATTTCAGGAGTTTCCACTATCAATAAGAATTCACTTCAGTTGGTAGTTTATTGTATTGTCCAAAACGAGAGTACCACTAGAGGGTCTTAATGGAAAGTTATTACATGAGTCATATCATCATTGCTAAAGTTAATGACATCAATCTTAACTCCTACAGTTGGCCTTCTTATTACTGGAGAGGTCTCCGAGCAGTCTGGGGTGTTGCCCCTAGTTGGCTTAGTTGTTATCATGTCGACAACCCTAACCACAACTCGGTTCCTCGGCTGCTCTTGTGCATCTTCTCCTACTGTCACGGGAGCCTATCCTCGGTTTCGTAGGAACTTAGCTAGATGTCCCCATTGGACCATGTCTTTAATCTCCTTCTGTAGAGTCAGGCAATCCTTCATGATATGCCTCAGAGATCGATGGTAGTGATAGTATTTAGATTGGTCTCCTCCCTCCGGGTTCCTCGGCATCTTAGGCCATTTCAATAACTTCTCATCCCAAATCTCTATCATAATGTTTGTGTGGGTGTCGTTCAGTGGAGTCAAGCTCAGAGGCCTGTACTCCCTTCGAACAGCCAGTTTAGACCATGGCTACTTTTAGGGCTCACGGGAGCGGTTTCCGTCCCCATTCCTCTTCATACCGCCAGTCAGTCCCTCGGGGGGTCGGTCCACACACTCAGGGTGCTTCACCTCATTGGCCTTTTCGGGCACTATGTGGGATTGGGCGATGACTTCAGCTTCTCTGAAGGTTTGAGGGTGTTGGTGAGCCAGGTGTTTGAAGAATTCTCCTGACTCCAGCGTAAAGATGAAGACGTTCAACTTCACCTCATCAGAGAGTTTTGAGATTTTGCGGGTCTCGGCAGTGAATTGGGTCAAGAAGCAGTTCAAACCTTCATCCCACTTTTGTCAGAGGGAAAACGACGTGCCATGGTTGCTTCCTTTTTCTACTGTTGGAGGCAAATTGGCACAGGAAGCAGTCGGCGAGCTTATTAAATGACTGAATCGAATTCAATTGGAGGCCGTAGAAGCAAATTCTGTTGTCTTCTTTGAGAGTCAGGGAAAAATATTGACACATGATGGTCTTGCATAGGCCTTGGAAGGTCAGAAGTTTACGAAAATAGTTTAGGTGGTCTATCAGGTCAGTACTCCTATCATACGTGTCCAAGGTCAACATTTTAAAGTTGACGAGGAGTGGTTGCGTCTGGATGTCCATCGTGAATGGTGATCCCCTCAGATAAGGGACTATCAACAAGCATTTCCCTAAACACATGTTGTCAGATTTTCTCCACCTTCTCCTCTATTCTTTTTTTTTGGTAAGTAAACCTTCTCCTCTATTCGGGGGAGGACGTGTTCCTTTTAGCGTTGAGGAATGGCCTAAGCTCTAAAGTCTCTTGGGTGGCGTGCAGATCACGGTGACTACCAGTTGTGGCAGTCGTGTACTGCACGAGGCCTTTCCTTGGGTTATAGGCCTGCTGTCGCTACGGGAGTTGCGAGGGTTCCGCCGCTCTGGACTTTCTTCTCACGTCTTGCGATTAGGTTGGTCCTATGGCTACGTCCGGGCCCTCCTGCTTAAGGCCGCCTAGACCTCGGCATTGTCGGGCTGCAGGGTCTTAACGATTAGGTGTTTCTGTGTTCGGTTCCTCCGTCTCAAGGCCGAAGCTTGAGTGACAGGGGAAGAACCCCAAACTGCTGCCCATCCATACGAGTGAAGAATACATGGAGTGTCTGCTTCATATCTCTCACCTTGGTGGTGAGTTCGTGTACATCGGGCTCAGGCCACTCGCCCGCGTGACTACCTACTGAGGGGTCATCACCATGGGGGGTGACGTCCCTTGCCAACACGTTAACTTACGCTCTGGCGTTGACAATCTTTACATTTGGAAAGAAAATGTGGTGGTTGGTGGTTAGACTTTTAAGTCATTTCCATAGATAGCGCCAGCAATACTAGTTGTATGGATTATGGATTCATTGGATTTTTCGCATTGAGTCGAACTCAAGCTGGTCCGGTCTTCATCTCTGATTACCTTGATCCTGTGCACCACAAATAACAAATAAAAGGTCAGAGGATTTATGGGACTCACTCTTCTATTTATCATTTGACACTCAAGTTAGAAGTCTTTCTCAATCGACGAAAGATGCGAGGATGAAGAAAAATATGTGAATGCATTTATATGAGAAAAGTGAGTTTTGTGGATGATTGGGCTCCGAAAATGTGCTCAACGGGAAGTATCTTTCAGAGCTGACTGAGGGCTAAAATCCGGTGTTGCGCTCGACGGGGAGCAATTTTTGAGAGTTGACAAAGAGCTAGGTTCCGGTGGTATGCTCGATGGGGAACGGCTTTTAAGAGCTAGAGAGAAAAAGAGCTGTGAAATCCAAAGAAAGCTTAGTTCTTTCTGAGCTCCTGTATGCATATTTTATGTCTTTTTTCTCCTGCAATGGTGAAGGACATTGGTAATACTTCGTAGAGATGGCGTTGGCGCCAAGGCTCGCAATAGGTATTATGCCAGGATTCGCCGACCTGTCCCACCTATAGTCATGGCCAATATGTCAGTTGTCGCTTTACAGTGGTGGTGCGACCGCAGATGGTCCTTATTGACATTGGCCTAACCATTCCAACGAGTGATTTGTCTAGTCATATTGGTGGTGACAACAGCCTGATAGTAGTAGCGGCTTTTCTAATCGTTGACTACGACCACCAATAGTAGGCATCTACGTCGGCAGCCTTTGCGTCAAACAGGCTAGCATCGTCAGGCTAGAGGGTTCCTCCGTCGTGATTGGTTGCACTACAGGGGGCTGCCTGTTTAGTTTGGCCGATTCCTATCTTTAGCGGCCCACTAAGCATTGTCGTGTCTGGGCCTACTACTTAAGCCTTCTGGGCTCCGGTCATCGTGGGGTTTTATTTTATAGATGGGTTTGGCTTAGACTTAGGCCGGCCCATTGCATAGTTGGATCCATCAAGTCCTATATATATCAATTTTCTTTCAAAATTATAATTTTTTTATATAATATAAATATAGAATTTAAATTTTATTTATTTTTAACTATATAAGAATTAAAATTAAATTTGTATTTTTAAATTTTAATTTTAATTTCATAATTTAAATTGACGGTGGAGATTTTGTTTTTTAAGGTTTGGAAACTAGTCGTGAAGGTGTTTATTAATTTACTGAACACATTCTTAAATATTATATTTTTATTTTATTAAAAAATTAAATTAATATGTAATATTATTTAATAATAATTTGAATTCTCAAAAGAACAGAAAGTTTATTGTAAAATAAAAAAAGAACTAGAACTAGTATAAAAACACAATAAGGGAAAACTAATTCTTGATAAAGTAATAATATTTCTCAGTTCTTTCATTGGGGGGGGGGGGGG
>JAOVVI020000827.1:16842-27831 GCA_028571085.2 Nepenthes alata | reverse complement strand
TGTGTCAATACCTACGAGCACAGATATTGTATACTCTAAGTGTACTTATAAGGCCTGAATCTTTAAATTATAATAATCATGATTAATTAAATTAATATAATCAAAATAGAAGTCAACAGATATGAAAATTTCAGGTCAAAGTCAATTTGGACTAGATATAGGTTAAGTGGAGTGGTGCCCGAGGGAGGCCCGACCCGTGCTCAAGCACCAAAACTAGAACCCCACACTCAAAACTCACCCGAGAGCCACTCGAGCGGCTAGTTGGTAGAGAGTGCGTGCCCAATGCACGCTCGTACTACACTCGAGTGCGAGGCTTTATATAAGTAGCCCGGCTCAATTTTTTTGTCATTTTTGCTGCATGTCATCAGAGTAGAGAGAGAGCCGAGGAGAAGAGAGAGAAAGAGAGAGAAAGCAGAGGAACTCAAATTTAAGGTGATTCAGGGCTAGAATTTGGTTAATTCAAATCAAGGCATGTACACTCTAAGCTCCTTCTCTTATTGCTATTATTGTAATATCTTGAATTTTCATCCGGATTAATTGAAATTATTTATTATTATTATTATTGGATAATATGGATGTGATGAAGATTAATTAAATATTATGAGATTTTGAGGAATAATTGAAATCGTGAAGTGGCACCAGGAGCGCACCTGTACTGTTGTTCGAGGACTGATTTAGATTTTTGAATAAAAAAAAGCGTAAAAACAAAAAATATAAAAAATATATATATATATATTAAATGAAAACAAAAAAAAGAGAAAGAAGAAGCACAATGCGGGATTTGGGAGAGAGAAATAGGAGAGAGAGAGGAGGGTTTCATGGGCAGAAGGCGGCACGGGAGGCCATTGGCCGTCGTCGTCGGAGCTAATTGGCGCCGAAAATGGAAACCCAGCAAAGCCTCTCTATGATTCAACCTCCATTTTGTGCGATGGTGTGAGAGGAAGGAGAAGTTTTGAGTGGAAAAACAAAAAAAAAGAGAAAGAAGAAGCAAAATGCGGGATCGGGGAGAGAGAAATAGGAGAGAGAGAGGAGGGTTATGCGGGGGAGAAGGTGACACGGGAGACCACCAGCCATCGTCATCGGAGCTAATCAATGTTGAAAATGGAAGCCCAGTGAAGCCTCTCTATGATTCAACATCTATTTTGTGCGATAGTGTGAGAGGAAGGAGAAGTTTCAAGCTGAAGGAGGAGTCGCCGCTGTTGTCGGAGTAGATGGGTGAAATCGTGGTAAATAAATCCTCTCATTCTCTTTTTGAATATTGATTTTGGGGTTGCATGTACCAATTTTATGAGAAATCAGGTGAATCATGAGATAATGGAGGAGAGAGAATGGCTGTGGCACGGGCTTCGTGTTGGCCGAAGAGGAGATTGGCATGGGGGTGGCAGGCGGCGCGATGGTGGTGTGTGCAGTGGATGATTGTGCAAAGAGAGGGGGTTGGAGTGGCAGTCGTGTACGTGGTGAGGAGAGAGAAGCTCTCTGAGGGAAGGGCAGTGGTGGCGAGAGGTGGTAGAGGCAGCAACGGCATCGGTGAGATGATGCTGAGAGAGGCATCGGTGGCAGCGGCAGTGCGCGAGTGGTCAGCGGTGACCGGAGGTGCCATGCACAAAGCTGAGCGGCACTGGAGGTAGCACGAAGGAGAAAGAAAGTAATTTGGTAGGGAGAGAAAGGCACGGTAGGAGAGAGAAACATTCCATTTGAGTATTTCGGATCGTCCTTTCTTCCGATTTGTGGGGTATAAGGTTAAGACAAGTGTACTCTTACTCTCCTCTTTCATTTTGATGCACATATACAAATTTCATGTCTGAATTGGTAATTTTGTATGGTTTTATACTCACCGTAACCTTAACCCGCATCCTCCATTTGGGTTTTATCCGAATTAATCATAATATATGCATATATTATGAATATGTTAATTTAATATGCTCCGAAACTATGACATAAACCAGTTGCAAAAGAACTTATCGATCGGAAGCCTTATAATTCTATTTGGCATAAAATGAAGAGGAATTCTTAATCCTCTCAAGCTCCAAAGAAAACTACACATGAACTATAAACACGTGAGGAATTAAGCTCACGAAGAATATGAAAATTTATATAGAAATATGTTTATGGAAAGAAAATCTAATGATGGAAGAAATTTTATAATTAAGTGATGGAGTCATGAACTGTTCTCCGGAACAATGAACTGATTGGCTTATGACACATTCTCCAACAGAGTGGGAACGAAAGATTTTGTACTTAAGAATAGAATTATCTAATAAAATAAAGAACTAAGAACTTAGACCAAGGATTACATATAATAAATTTTGACATGCCATAAATATTACAGTGAAAACTTAAAGGATTTCTCTGGTCATGTATCCTGACCGTGTTTTATAGCAGATAATATTTCTTGGCATGCATTAGTATATTATAACGGAAGATCATTGTCTGTTTTGAAACTGCTTGCGGCTGGGCCGCCGGGGCAAATTGGCCCAATTTATAGAGATTTTATGTAGACAGCCCGCCTCTGGGACATAAACCAGAGGAGATAGCTTTAGACTATGTAGGAGCAAATACAATCCAGATTACGACCGATAGCTCCTTTGTCAATGAGGCTTACTGACCTTGGCCCCCAAACAAAATGAGTCTTAAATAAAACGCGATAATTAAGAAAATGATAAGGAAACGAACTAAAAAAATATGGAACGAATCATGAAATCATTCTTTCTGAACCATGATTTATAGTCTCATTTGCTTCTCTGTCCTTCATTTGTGGATTATTATATTTTGGATACGAAATTATGCATGTTCTTGATATATATATGTGCCTTGCTAAGATTTAGCTCATCCTTGCTATTTTTCTCCCTTCAAATAAGTATGAGTTGCACCCGATGAGACAAGGTAGGGGATGTAATTCAACTAAGCTCGACGACATTGAAGACAACCTTATAGACTTAGCTATGAAGATTTGTGTCCCCTGATAGATTATTTTGTTTTCTGATGGTTTTTATATATAGTTGTATGATGATAATGATGGTGATATATTCGTAATATAGTTTCCGCTGTATCAATAAATGTATATGCTTCCACAGGTCGTGATGGTTTGTTGGGTACCTAGTGGCATATTTTCCAAGCCAACATCATACCGGATTCATGACATTGGTGCCATGTGTTGTTTTGTGGCTTTTTGGATCCTGTGTTCAAATTTTGTGGATTATATGTTGTGTATAAAATGATATTCACAGGTTTTGTATTTGATCAAAATTCGTATTATAGTTAAAACTCTGTTGAATTTTTGACTAAAAATACAGTACGCCACAAGTGGTATCAGAGAAAGAGATGCCTTTGGATTAATTTGAATCTTTTGTGAAAGTTTAAGATTGAATAAGGAAGATTGAATAAGTCCATGAAAGTGTAGGATGATTCAGTTAGACTAGGTAGTTCCAGTTATCCTAGTTTTAATGGCATAGGGTAGAACTAAGCTAGAATTAGAATATATGTTTCTTTATCTAGTTGTGGTGACCCTGTATCCGAAAGGAGATATGGTAATATTTACCTCATGTAAGTTGGAATATAGATCTTGAGGTTTGAAATGGTATTTGCAGTGACCCAGTATTCGGGAGGATAAAGATACATCTTAGTATATGTTTATGGATGATCTATGGATAAATATCTTTCTGAAGAGATCTTGGGAGCATATTTTAAATCATAGAAAGTTTGGTCACCGGATTGAGGATTATCCGTATCCCCTGGCTGAACAGTAAAGAAGTCTAGTACCTTGGTTTGGAGTTTTGCGGTGATAGCACATAAAATAAATGTGTTGTTTACCGTGATGGAAGGTAAGATTTCTAAAATACAATAATACAACACATGTATCGTCTTGGGATCCCGAATCTAAGTTTTCAATTATGATTCCTAAATTTATGTGTTTATTCAAGGATTTAGGCTTGATAGTAGCGGTATCAAGGTTTACGATATTTTTTTTGAGTCCATAAATATGATTGGCTGAGCTGAATTAATTTGTTTGAGGTATCAAGCTTTGATCTGAATTTGGTAGTACTTTGATTGGCTAGTTTCCATACTAGTGTGAATTGGATTGGTAAGGATAATACATTATGCAATTAGGTTGTGGGATTTTGAGCATGAGTTCAAATTGAGCGAAGTATCAGGAAATTAGTAACGTCTAGCCTGCAAATCATTTAATGAGAATTTGTGTCCAATTCATTTAGTATATGAGACCACATCTGGAGCTTATTTTGTGATCATTGAGGAATTTTGGTCATGTGAATATTTAAAAATGTTCTTGAAAGGAAGATTAAGTGATTGATTATTCAAGGTTGTGTCAAAATTGACACCGATCCTTAAGGATCTCATACGGAATCAAAAAGTGTCGGTTTGGTGCCGCCATGGGATGCTCTAGAACCTTTGAGGTAGGTAAGATAAACCGATGAGGTTATCGATAGATTTTTAAAAATTAGGTCGCCATGAGAATAATGACTTGATAAGTGGGTATAGTGAATGAATAGGTGAATTATTTGATCTATTGTAAGGACTTGATGATTTCTAAGATCGATCTATGTCCATAGCGTTGTTGATTGGGGATAATTTAGAATTGTGCCCATGGCAGCATTCGAGATAAGGATTCGGCTGTTACAAATTCCAATAATGTCATTTGGGTCTGAAGATTTGTTGGTATTTCAGTGGATTTAATAGAATGGATCTTTCGGCCACATTTGGATCAATTTTGTGAAGGCCTTATCGAGGAATTTATAGAATTATGGAGATTTATGAACTCTGTTTGAAGATGGTATCATGGATTTGGAAAGCCGTTAGCCATGTGCTCAATTAAGAAAGATGATGAATTGATTAGGAAAAATATTATGCCGGACATATGGTTTCTTTGATGGCGTGAATGTGGTTCCATAGGGATTTGAGCAATGGCTTGGTTGGGAAGGATTGATTGAGGTCGTGAAAGTATGTGTTTCTTTTGGGAGTAGGTGAATTCAGAATGATATCCGTTAAAGTGCTCCTCAAGGTTTTGTAACATCCGTGGGACATTTGGCATGGAGGCGTTCAGTATTTGTTGGAATGAGATATTTAAAGATAGTTCTCGAAAAATAAAGGGTAAATTATCAATTATGTCATTTGGATTGATCCCTGATGGATCCAATGAATCATAACAGAATGTGTTCTTTTTTAAGAAGATCTAGGATTATGATTTTCCTGCGTCGTATGTGGATGAATGTCCTTCGAATAAGTGGGGGGGAGGTCCATGATCAATGTTACTCCACCCATTGTTTAGAGTTAATAAGTATGAGTCCTTAGATTTAAGATGTTTTCAATACTCCATAGGAATTGTGAAAGGTGAGCAGTGAGTAAGTTGACTTGTCAGTATGCCAACGCGATGGTAAGTTGTTAATTATTCGAGTTTCAAGGTTTTAATGGTAACTCGAGACTGTACCAAATTTGGGTTGATTGCTTGATTGTATTTTCAATGCTTGTTGTAATTTGAGGATTATAGGTCTTGCCTTAGGTATATCGATGTGTTTGAAATTTTCTTGGGTCTATAGCTGCTATGTAACCTAGGTGTCCAAAATGAATCAATGAACAAAAATTATGATTGATTTTAATGAATAAGTAAATATTCAATGAGAGTAGCACAATTAGAGCGTTATGGGCCCATAGCCCAGAGATTTCAAAATAAGATTGAGATTCCATGTGATCAATCATTTTCAAGGCTTAGAATGAATTGAAGTAGAAGTTCATTGGTTTGTTTGAGGTAGTGAATTAAATTGGAGAATAGCCAACATAATTTGGATTGCCTAGATTTTGAGGATTGTCATGAAGTCTCCCATGATTTAATGATTAAAGAAATAAGTACATGATTGAATTAAGCCTTGTGGGAGATTAGGAATTTGTCTTATAATAAGATTCTAACATGAGATATTAGGAAATAGGATAATTCATTTGGAAAAGGCCATCTAAGATAAATCATTTGATCATGGATGTGACATAGGATTGTGAGGAATGAATTTTGAAAGGATTTTTCTCCAATTGTAAATCTTAAAATTTGTCAAATTTTGAGGATGAAATTTTTATAAGTGGAGGAGAATATAATATCTTAAATTTTTATCTGAATTTATTAGGATTATTTGTTATTATTATTATTAGATAATATGTGTGTGATAAATATTAATTAAATATGATGAGATCTTGAGGAATAATCGGAATTGTGAAACGGCGCCTGGAGCGTGCCCGTACTGTTGTTTGAGGACCGATTTAGATTTTAGAATAAGAGAAATATAAAAAGAGAAAATAATAATAATATATTAAACAAAAACAAAAAAAAGTGAAAGAAGAAGCAAAATGAATGATCGGGGAGAGAGAAATAGGAGAGAGAGAGAGGAGGGTTTCACCAAGAGAAGGCGGCACAAGAGGCCACCGGCCATCGTCATCAGAGCTAATCGGCACCGAAAATGGAAGCCCAACAAAGTATCTCTATTATTCAACCTCCATTACGTACAATGATGTGAAAGGAAGGAGAAGTTTTGAGCCGAAGGATGAGCTGCCGTGTCGGTAGAGTAGATGGGTGAAATCAAGGTAAATAAATCCTCCCATTTTATTTCTGGATGTTGATTTTTGAGTTACATGTGCTAATTTTTGGAGAAATTGAGTGAATTGGGAGATAATGGAGGAGAGAGAAGCGCTGTGGCATGGGCTTTGCGTCGGTTGAAGAGGAGATCAGTGCGGTGTTGGCAGGTTGTGTGGTGGTGCGTGCGGTGGATGGTTGTGCAGAGAGAGGGGGCTGGAGTGGTGGCCGTGTATGCAGCAAGGAGAGAGGGTGATGGCCACGAGAGGTGGCAGAGGTAGCGTTAGTGCCGGTGAGGTGATGCCGAGAGAGGCATAGGTGGCAACGACGTTGCGCGAGTGGTTGGCGATGACAAGAGGTGGCATGCACGCAGCCAAGTGGTGCCGAAGGCAGCGCGGAGGAGAGAGAAAGGCTTGGCAGGAGAGAGAAACATGTCGTTCGGGTATATCGGACCGTCCATTCTTTCGATCTGTGGGGTATAATGTTAAGGCAAGTGCAGTCTTACTAACCTCTTTCGTTTTCATGTACATATATAAATTTCATGTCTGAATTGGTAGTTTCGTATGGTTTTATGCTCACAAGAACCTTAACCTGCAATCTCCTTTTGAGCTTTATTTGAATTAATCGTAATATATGTATATATTATGAATATGTTAATTTAATATGCTCCGAAACCATGACATGAACCAGTTGCAAGAGAACTTATCGATCGAAAGCCTTATAATTCTATTTGGCATAAAATGAAAAAGAATTCTTAATCCTCCCAAGCTCCAGAGAAAACTACGCATGAACTATAAACACGTGACGAATTAAACTCACAAAGAATATGGGAATCTGTATCAAAATATGTTTACGAAAAGAAAATCTAATGATGGAGGGAATTTTGTAACTAAGTAATTGACCTATGAACTATTCTCCGAAACGATGAACTGGTTGGCTTATGAAACGTTCTCCAACAAAGTGGGAACGAAGGATTTTGTACTTAAAAATAGAATTCCCTAATGAAATAATGAACTAAGAACTCAAACCAAGAATTACAGATAATAAACTTTGACATGCCATAAATATTATAGTGAAAACTTATAGGATTACTCTGACCGTGTATCCTGACCGTTTTTTATAGCGGGTGATATTCCTTAACATGCCTTAACATATTATAATAGAAGGTTGTTGTATGTTTGAGAACTGCTTGTAGCTGGGCTACTGTGACAGATCAGCCTCATCTATAGGGATTATATGTAGATGGCTCGCCTCTGGGTCTTAAATAGGAGGAGATGGCTTTGGATTGTGTAAGAGCAAACACAATCCAGGTTATAACTGACCGCTTCTTTGTCAATGAGGCCTACTGATCTTGGCCCCCAAACAAAATGAGTCTCAAATAAAATATGATAATTAAGAAAGTGACAAGGAAAATGAACTAAAGAAATATGAAATGAATCATGAAATCATTCTTTCTGAATCGTGATTTATAATCTCGTATGCTTATCTGTCCTTCATTTATGCATTATTATATTTTAAACATGAAATTATGCATATTCTTGATATATATATATGTGTCTTGCTGAGCTTTAGCTCACCATTGTTATTTTTCTCTCTCCAGAAAAATATAAGTTGCACCCAATGAGGCAGGGTAAAGGATTTAAGTTGGCTAGACCCGACAACGTCGGTGACGACCTTATGGACTTAGCTATGAAGATTTGCATCCCATAGTGGATTATTTTTTATTCTGATGGTTTTTATATATAGTTGTATGATAATAATGATGATGATATATCTGTAGTATAATTTCCCCTATATCGATAAATGTATATGGTTCCGCAGGTCATGAAGGTTTGTTGGGTACCTAGTGGCATATTTTTCGAGCCAACGTTATACCGGAGTTAAGACGTTGGTATCACGGGTAATTTTGTGACTTTTTGGATCCTGTGTTCAGATTTTGTGGATTGTATGTTGTTTATAAAATGATATTCACAGATTTTGTATTTGATCAATATCCATATTATAGTCAAAATTTTATCAAATTTTCAATTAAAAATACAGTACGTCACAATTATTTACAAATTCGTCAAGCATTTTTATTCTAATGCTTAGCCAAGTCATGATTTTGAAGCTAAGATATGCATATTATGCGTGAATGTCAATTTTTCATGATTTTATAAAGAAATTTCTTGAGAACTTTCGCTAAAGTTTAGTGTATTATGGGTTAAAATTTTGTATTATATTTTCATGCATGTGTTGGAATCTTAAATTAATGATCATGCATGTTTAAATCTCGTGAAATATCATCATGCATGTTAAGAAATTTGATAAATCCAGCCCTGCATGTTGGTTTAATTAACTAAAAAACTGCTGAGAAAATGGTAATGTTGACTTTCTACACCATGAGTTGATATTTTCTGCACTTCCTTCTAAAATTCCTATCCTAATGGCTGTCCATGTGAAGAATTTCATATATATTGTTACTGCATGCTCTAAAGTCATAATTTTAGCTTGCATGCTCAGGATTTTCAGAGAAAATATCGTACATGCATAATATACAATCTAAAATTGCAGAATTTGATTTTTGGCCACTATTTTGCTATCATTTTGCTGAATTTTGCACCATTCATGTCCCAATTTTGCGGCATACCGTATTTTTTCACCAAAAATTTGACAGAATTTTGATTGTAATACGGTCGTCAACCTAATATAAAATCCTGTACAACCTCCTATACATCCAAATAACTCCAACATCCAACAATATACAACAACCAACACACAGGATCTAAATGCCACATTATTTGTGGCTCCAACGTTGTGTATCTAAACACAATATTGGCCAAAGAGAAATGTTACTAGGTACCTGATACATACCACAATAACATGAAAAAATATAAATAAATCTAAATATATTAGAAACTAAACTATTTGATCATCAGTCATATGTACAATATACATCAACAAGCCCAACTGAAAAATAAATATATACAATTCTCCATATCATATATAAAACTACATAATATATATCTTCGATATGAAATTCCAAGTCTCGAACCTAGCTTACTTTTAGTTTTTATTCTATCTCATCGGTATAAGCCTGTACTAATCTGAAGATAAGGAAAGGCAATAAGGATAAGCCAAATACTCAACAAGTGTAATATAATCAAAAATAATAACAATATATGCAAAATAAAGCAAAAATAAAATCTATGAATATACTGAGGATGCGTAAATATAAAATATGATCAAATGTGCTTTTGAAATACAATTGACTTCTCATGTTTTATCCTTTTTTCTCCTTGAAATGTAAATTATATATAATTGCTCATCTTTATGGACTAAGGCCAATAAGTCTTACTAGCTAAATGTACGGGAGAACGAGAAAAAGATCATGATACTCCACATCATTATGGACCACGTGTTGAGCAGTGTACCTATCACCTAGTATACAAGGCCAATAAAATGCCACCATACCCTCCCATGGTCTAGAGACAGTCCTCGTCCTTTCACAGTAATATCCTAACACATGTCAAGGAATATCACCCGCTATAATACACAATCAGGATAATCTTTGAGTTTTTACTGTAATACCAATGGCCTGCCAAGGGACTTACCCTTCAAAATATAAATTCGTGGTCCTAATTTCATAATTTCTTAATCTTTGAAGGAAACTCCACCAAACTTCTTCTACATAGTTCTCACTCCTAGAGAACGAATCATACATATATCAAATTGTGATATACCCTCCATATGCTTACATAATTTTTATATTTCTTATGGGTTTAAATCTTCATATAATTTAATTTATATACATGAACATTGTAAAGTATGAAAACGGTAGAAACTCTTACCACTGTGAGCCAAACGTGACTTTAAGGCTTTCAAATGATTAACCCTTCATAATTGGTTAATGAATATATTTTTTGAAATATATAATTAAACACATGCAGATATATATAACTTAATTAACAATTAAATAAAGATAAAATTATGCAAAATTACTCAAATACCACAGATGAATAGTGTTTTGTGGGTTTAGGGGTCTGAATATGCCAGACAGTGCAAAACATGAAAAATCGGACATCCAATCGGTAATTACTCATATTCAAAACATGAGTAAATCATATTTGAAACCAATTTATGCAAAATTTCCAAAATAATTGGGCTAAATGGGTTCGGGCGCGGGTTAGGATTTCGGTAGACATAATTTCACATAAAACTACCCAATCGGGTATCCAATTGATAAATTAACATATAGAGCAAATTTATGCAAAAGTCTCAAAATCGGAGGGTGAAAGCACCCAAACGCGGGGTTAGGGTTTTGGTACAAAATTTGGCCAAAAATTAAGAAATCGGATATAAAATCAATATATATGCATGCTCAAATTATGGGTATCACAATTTCGTGTATGGGCCGAGTATCAGGACAATAATATCCA
>JAOVVI020000827.1:0-16832 GCA_028571085.2 Nepenthes alata | reverse complement strand
CACTTGCCACGACCCGATCTATAATTTCTCCAAGCTGAAATCGAACTCAAGAGCCTCCATTTTCCTCCTCTCTCTCTCGCTCTCCAATTACCCCCAAAAATCGCATATAATGGATAAAAAGAACCCGGGCATAGTTTATATGCAGACTGGTGTTCAAGCGCTGTCCACGGCACACAGCAGGCGAGTCCGAGCTGGATTTGGTGCCTGCTACAGGCGCACTAGCGCCCGGTACTGCCCCCGATTTTGACTGTGAAACATATTTTTTTCACATACCTCAAGCCTAATTTTGATTATATTAATTTAATACCTCGAGATTACCATAATTTAAAACCTGAATCATATTTACAGAAAAATATTTTGAGATTATAATGCCGGTTCTTAATTCCACAAATTCCGAGTCTTTGGCCTTTCAATCCGATTTCTCCCGTGTCCTTAGACCCCAATCAACTTATATTAATTTAATTACTCATATCTATTATGTTCCGAAAGCTGGTACCTTACAAATTTCGTATAGTAGTCCAATTATATGTTCAAACTATATATATATATGCCATATATAAACTAAAAGATATATATGAATTGATCTACATAATCTAAATTTTTATTGGATATACTGAATTATGTTAGTTGCTGAATTTTCTATATTTAGCCACAAATTCAACATACCATACTTTTAGTTTTAATATAACTAAGTTTTTGCAAAAGTATAAATATGATGTCATGAAATTATGATAGAAAACTCTATAATATGATATGAATTATGAATATTTTCTCCAGGAGTAAAAAAATTAAGAATAACCAAGAAAGAGTATAAAGTTTCATAAGTATGAGAATTGGACTAATGTTAGAATTCAATGAGTAGTATATTATGACATGTTTTAGTATATTATAGTAGTGATATGTTGATATTTGTTCCTTTATAACCACAGAGTTAAGAAGTAATGTTTAGCCCTATCTATAGGGTTATACATAGACAGCCCACCTTCGGATCTTTCATAGGAGCTTATGGCCTTTAATTATGTGGGAGCATACATAACCCGATTTTTTATTGTACATTCCTTTAGCCGATAAAGCCTACTAACCCTAGTCCCTAAAGATAAATAAGAATTAAGTATGTTTTGATGGCTAATATTAAGAAGAATAAGATAATAAATATGAAAATGCATCTTATATGTTTTCCTGTACATGTTCATGTCATCACAACCAATCATGATCTTTATTCATTCTGATGTATTTTTAAGTATAAAGTATGCATGTTTCTTGATGCATATTATACCTTACTAAATATTTGGCTTACTATCTTATCGTTTCACTAACTCTTTAGATGAGCATAAGATGCACGAATACTTACCAGATGAGCAAGAGTGAAGATCGAAGAGTTTTCGTTTATATTTTTATGAATGATTTCTGTTGGATTATGTTTGTTGGACAATATTTAATGTGTTTAACGCTGCTTTAATTTAGTTTAAATTCAATTTCAGATTTTGGGTTGTAATGTATTTGGCTTTCGATCAATACTTTGAGGGTTAAAGTGTTGTATTATGGTGTCTTGTTTTGGTTTATATGTCGTGATAAACTTAGAAATTGTTAGTATTTGCTAGATTGTTATATATGGTGATCAGAACTAATTTTCAGGTTAGTAGGTTGATGATGTTGTTGAGGTCCATTTTTGTAACGTGATAATGTCAGTTTTAGTTATGATAGGGACCCCAGTTTCATTCAATCAAGTTTTATGAATGTTATTGCTTCCATAGATTATTGTTATGTGTTTTTTTTTTTTAATATTGGTAGGCATCTATCCTTACTAAGGTCCAACATCATATTGTCTAGATCGGTATCGATACCATCGATGATGTGGCAATTTTATTTTGGTCTTTCGTATATTAATACGTTATATATTTTTGGTCGATTGTTGTATCGACGTAAATTTACGTTTGAATAGTTAACTAAATATGTATTATAATTCAAATTGTTAATTAAAAGATAATTAATTATAACTAATATAAATAATAGGATTTATGATGTGATCTGTCACGGTATTATTTGGATCAATGGGTCAAAATTGGTGGTAAATTTAATTTTATTAGACATGCATAATTTTGATGTAATCTTAAGCATTGAATGGTTATCAAGTAATCATAGTAACATCGATTGTTTTTATAAGAGGGTGCACTTTACAATTCAAGAATATAAACCATTTTATTTCCAAGGAGTAGCGGATAAACAATCTCCATATATGATTACAGCTTTGCATGCTCATCATTTAATAGAAAATGGATATCAAACCAATTTAGCTTATGTGAACACAATTGGGAGTCATAATATTCCGACAAGGGATATTTCGATGGTGTTTGAGTTCGAGGATATTTTTTCAAAAGATTTATGAAGACGATCGCCGAACCGAGAGATCAAGTTTGACATTGAGATAATACCCAGAGTGGCACTGATATCGAAGACACTTTATAGAATGGCATCGACAGAACTATAGGAATTGAAACAACAAATATAAGAACTATTGGAGAAGGGTTTTATCTTGCAAATGTGTCTCCATGGGGTGCCTTGGTACTGTTTGTGAAAAAAGACAGGTCTATGTGATTGTGTATTGATTACCAAGAGTTGAAAAAAATCACCACCAAGAATAATTACCCATTACCAAGGATTAATGACTTATTTAATCAATTGCAAGGGACCCAAGTATTTTAAAAAATTAATTTCATTTGACCTGTCACCAATTGAGGATTAAGAAGAAAGATGTGCCGAAGACGGCTTTTCGAACGAAGTATGGGTATTATAAGTTTTGGATATGTGTAAGGATTGAATTTCTAAATTATACTAATTATGATTAATTAAGCTAATATAATTAAAATTAAGGTCAAAAAATATAAAAAATTGAGTCAAAGAGCCAAATTTATGAATCGGGGAATTTGGGCTCTCGGCCCTGAGCTTACACTGTGGACTACTTGAGGTGTGCCCTGGCATGCCCTCGGCCCAAATCTGCGAATGCAGCACAAAGGATGCACTCGACACTTGCCCTCGGCGAGCCATCGGTGCAAATATGTGTGAGTGAGTGGTGAAGAGCATGCTCGATGCCCAGGAGGTGCTAGGCTTAGAATGGTGCTCTAGTAGGGTAGTACCCGAGGCTCACCATGGTGTAACCTAAGCACAAAAATGTGATTGTATAGGGCATAGAAGTGCGCTTGATGCATTGGCACGGAATCAAGAACTGACTTGGGCTACGCTCGACCTGCGCCTGAGGCGCCCCTTGAGCGTAAGACGAGTATAAATAGCACCTGAGGATTATCCACCACCATTTTTGAGTGGTGGAAGGAGAGAGAGACTATAGGGAGAGAGAAAGATCAAAGAGGGGGAGAACAGAGGGAACGACATCTGGTAGCTTAAGTTAGGACGATCATAGCAAAGATTTTAGTAAATCAGGCTGAAACAAGTGTATCCTAAACTCTCTTTTTTCTTTGTTGTTATTTATTCTCATTCTTTTTAAGTATTATCATTCTAATATTTGTCCAAGCTAAGATCTTCAAAATAAAAATATGAAAAATATGCATATTTGTTGGTTTTTCATGATTTTATAATGAGATTTATTAAGAATTCACGTTTAATTATCTGTATTATAATTATATATATTATTTTAAAATTTTCTTCATATTTTAAAGTATAATAATGGTTCCTACAGGTTTGTACTACGAATTTGTCAATTTTAAAATATTACATATTATTTGTATATACTTAAAATATACTGTATATTTAGTTATATATTACATATTAAAATTGTACTGAACTTTCTAATTTTCTTCTATATGTTTTACTATTATATTTCTTGTTATGAAATTGTTCCAATAAAAATATATATGACAGTATAGAAAGGAAAAGGGAACTCTGTAATTATGTTAAGAAAAGATAAATCGTTCTCCAAAAGAGTGAGAATCAAGGACTAAGAAGTAAAGTACATAATTTTCCTTAAGTAAAGAAATTGAATTAAGAATTACTTAACAGATAGTATATTTTTACATGCTTTAGTATATTATAGTGGAGGATTGTTATCTGAAAGTTTATTACCGCAATACAATTTTGGCCCCGTTTATAGGGATAAATATAGATGGCTCATCTTTGGGTCTTGAATAGGATGTTAGGAGCTTGATTATGCAGAGAATAAACACAATTCAGGCTTTGATTGACCACTCTTTTAGTAAGTAAGGCCTACTACCCTTAAAAAAGTGAATTTTTAACATGTTTTGACAGATAAGAATACGAAAAAATAAAAAGTATATTTTGATGGCTAATAGTAAGAAAAGGATAAGATAAAAAAATTATAAAATTGCATTCATGTTTATGTTATTTCATTCTACATGATTTATACCTCCTATGATATGATTTTAAGTATAAATATGTATATGGATATTCTTTGTTATGTATAGTCCATTATTGAGTATTTGTCTTATTCTCTTAATGTTTTTCTTAACCCCTCAGATGAAGTGTACGAGTTTATACCCATCAAACAAGAATGAAAATCGGAGGCATTTGTATTATGTTCTTAAATGTTATATGTTGTATCAGAAATTATTTTCCTTTTGACTAAATTTATGGATTAGTATGGAAATGATGTAGAAGTTTTGGTTATATAGACATGTATTGTAGAATAGGAATGTTTGGATATGATATTCAGCATGTTGTTTTTGGTTATGGATCAAGGATGATTTCTGCTTTCGCAAATTACAGTATAAATGGCAAGTTTTCCTTAATTAAGTCTGACATTTTATTGTTGCTAGACCCGTGTTAGAATTACGAATGGCGTGGTATATATTTGGATCCTGTGTATATGTAGAGTGAGTTATGCATAGAAATTGTGGTATTAATAGGAAAATTTACATCCAATTAGTTAATTTGCTAACATTATATTAAAGAATAATTATATTATGTCAAGATTTATGATGGATTTAGGAACGTGGTTCGTCACAGTATGCAATTTGAATTGACTAATGCTCCAACAACTTTTATGAACTTGATGAAACGTATGTTTCAACCCTAGCTGGACAAATTCGTGGTGGTGTTCATTGATAACATTTTAATATAGTCGAAGAGCTATGATGAGTACAGAATACATTTGAAGATTGTATTCTAGACACTTCGCGAAATGAGGCTTTATACCAAGTTGAAGAAGTACGAATTTTGGCTTAAGAAAGTTATATTGGGTCAAGTCATTTCAAGAGGAGGCATTTCAATTGATCCTAAAATGATCAAAGCGGCACTTAATTGGAGTCAACTGACAACAGTGACGGAAGTTTTCTGGGTATGGTGGACTACTATCGAAGGTTTTTGGAGAATTTTTCTAGAATTACCATACCGTTAATATGACATACCATATTTTCTGCCAAAAATTCGCAAAGTCCCCTGTATAATACGAATGTTGGCCAAAATACAAAACATGCAATAAACCTGTACATATATTATACAACTTCAACACAGCCAATAATTTCATCCAAAACAACTCCAACACATCCAGTAACAACAACAACAAACTACATAGGATCCCAAAACCACAATTAACAACATGTGATACCGATACCATAACCCCGGGTATGACATCGGTTCAAACAAGATGCCACTAGGTACATTAATAAACCATATAAACCTACGAAAGCAACTATACTTATCGAATATAGTAGAAGTTAAAATATATGAACAACATTATCAATGCCAATATACATGACCACCAAAATAATACAAAAGGCTCCAAAATGGCATAAAAGTCATAAACTAAGACTTCTAACCATCCTCCAACATCTTTGAGTCTCCGACTAATAAAGCTCTACTCTACCCGATCAGGTGCAAGCCTATGCTAATTTGGAGGCAAGGAAAGCAGCAAGGGTGATTTAAAAGCTCAATAAGGCACGTGTACATATAGGTCAAGAGCATGCAAAAATTATCATAATAGTGCATTTAGGAAGAAACTAGAATGCATGTGAGATTATAGATTATGATTCGGAAAGGATAATTTCATGGCTTGTTCCATATTTTTTTAGTTCATTTGCTTGTCATTTTCTTTATTATCCATTCATTATTAAAAATTTATTTTGTTAAGAGACCAAGATCAGTAGATCTTACTGATAAATGAGTGGTCGGTCGTGGCCTGAATTATATTCAATCCATACAATTCAAGGCCGAAGTCCTCTTATTCTCGACCAAGAGGGGGGCCGTCTATATATCATCCCCTATAGACGGAGCCGATCAGCCACTTCAGCCCAGCCGCAAGTGGTTCCAGAACAGGCAACGACCGTCCATTCTATCATACTAAAACATGCCAATGAATTTTATCCATTATAAAACACGGCCAGGATATGCGGTCAGAGTAATCCTAGAGTTCCTACTGCAATATTCGTGGCATGTTAAATTTTGTTATCCATAATTCTTGGTCCAAATTTTTAGTTCCTTATTTCATTAGGGAATTCTATTCTTAAGCGCCAAAGTAAATTCTTTTGTTCTTACTCTACTGGAGAACGTTTTATAAATCAAACAGATCATCACTCCATAGAATAGTTTAGAAATCCACCACTTAATTATAGAATTCCCTCCATCATCAGATTTCCTTTTTCATAAGCATATTTCCATATTCTTCATAAGCTTAGGTTCTCACGTGTTTATAGTTCATACCACGTGAGTTTAGGTCCCCACATATTCATAGTTTATACCACGTGAGCTTAGGTCCCCACGTGTTCATAGTTCATACATAATATTTCTTAAAATTTAGGAGGATTAAAAAAATCCCTTTTTCATTATGTCAGACGGAATTCTTAAAGTTTTCGATTGTTAATTCTTTCGTAAACGGATCATAATATGATTTTTGAAACATTCAAGTCATTATGTTCATAATATGTGCATACACCATCATAAGATTAGGAACAATTAGAAAATTCTTACCAGATGTGTCTAACCTGTCTTTAGAGCTTCAAAACGACAAATTCCTTTGCAATTACGTGTATCATAATTTTTGAAGCTAAGTCATGCATACTCATGATTATTTAGTTCAAAGAGGGCATGGGTTAGGGTTTCGGGGATCATAAAATCCTACAAAACTATCAATTCAGACACCCAAATGATAAATTAACTTATTCATGGTGTGAGTAATAACATCCTTGAGCCAATTCATATATAAATTTCAATTTAATTGATCAATTCTTACGGGTCGTGGGTTTAGAGTTCCCTATTCGAAAATAGGTTAAAACTATAAATTCTGACATAATATTCACACAATCACTTGCCCTTATCATGGGTAACAATTATCTAACACCAATTTATGCATCAAACCTAATATAATTGACCAAATGTGGTCCGAATGTACCTTAGGGTTCTGACGAACTGGTTTTCACATAAAATCACCAAATCGGATATCGAATAGATAAATTAATTTATACTAGACATGGGTAATTATATTTTAGTACCAAATGAGGCAAAAGTCCTAAACATTCGTGGGTAAAAAGGGCTCGGACACCGGTGAACAGTGTCGCGGGGAAGCTAGGGTTTTTAAAGAGCGAAATACCACTCGAAACTTGATATTCGGACATGCAATTGATGTATTATCATGTTTAGATTATGGGCAACATATAATATAAATTTATTCAGGTATTGGAAAGAGGATACCCGGAGAAATTGGAATAAAAGTGTATGAAAACGAAAGATGAGAGTATGAGTACATTTGCCTCTACCCAATCTACCACTTTTCCAACTAGCTCGAGCTCAGATTCAGACTCGGAGGGCTTCGTTCTCCCCTTCTCTCTCTCCTCCCTCCCTCTCTCTTTCTCCGTGGACGCTATGAAAAATGCCCGATAGCAACTCACACGCGGCTTTATAATAGGCTGGCGCTCAAGCGCACGGTGAGAGGCAGCAAAACTAAAAATGGCACCTCCTTTGGGCTCGAGCTTGTAGCGAGCCCAAACCTGCATTTTTCTATACTAGGATCAAATTTTCAATTTTTCAAAATTCACTTATCCCAAGCTTAATTATATTATTTATATTAATGTAATTACTAGAATTTAAACTTTTTAGGGATCCGTACTTTACAATTCTCCCCTACTTATAGATATTTCGTCCTCAAAATTTAACAAACTTCAAAATCTCAATAGACAAGAGAGGGGGTAATCCCTCCAAATTCCTTTTTTATCTTCCTAAGACACATCCTTAACGAGATGATCCTTCACAAAGGACTCTAAACATTTGAATTGTCTTGATTCTTAATACCTAATATTGCTTACTTGATTCGAGATTGAGACCTCACCATTAGACAAATTCCTAATTCTCACACAACAGTTAAACCCAACCATAAGCTTGCTTCCTCCATCATTGGTACATGGGAAACATTGTGATAATCCATCCAACTTCAAGGATGAATCCATTATTTGACTAACTCTCCGACTTAATATAGGAATCTTAATCGGACTAATAAACTCTTACTTCAATTCACCCTAAGCTTCCAGGATGATCATTCACTTGGACCTTTAATCTCATTCTGGAACTCGTGAGCCAAGGGCCAACATGCTTCTACTACGCTACTCTGATTAATGATTTATTAAGATACTAAGAATCCTCTAACACTCAGGTTCACGGATCATTATGGGGATCCTAAGTCACATGATAGCTATGGCCTCAAGAAAATCCCAAAGATATCAACACAACCAATACAAGACCTTTAATCCTCTGATCACGATTAACTTAGAAATTGCAATCAAGACAACCACTCAAAATTCGACTCTACCTCAAATTACCGCCTAGGTTTTGAAACCTAAACACTCAGCAAACACATTATCTCAATGGCATACCAACGAGTCAACATATTTGACCCGCATGCTTAAACCCATCTGAGACAAGAGAATGCCCTCGAAGCTAATCCATGATTATTCAACTCCCAAAAACCTTAACATTCTAAAAACCCTGGAGCAATATCACAAAGACTTCACATCTCAAAATTCCATAACTTCAATGCTTCGAATACGATTCGATTTCCCAAGTCAAGTGCACGACGTCCCACAAACCAAATATTGGGACAACTAGAAGCTCACGATTCACCTCTTCCTACTAAACATCGAAAGCATAATCAGCCTAAAGACTCCCAACATCATATTATCGATCCTAATGGCTGATTTTCTCAAAAGACACTGAGGTTCATCCTCACCATTCTTAAACAGATTACCCAATTACTATCTTTAAATCACGGTTGGAGGAATTTGATCGTGGGTTTTCTCCCCCACTTACTCAAAAGGGCAACAGCCTACAACTGATGTGAGAAAAACAAAATTCCAAATTTTCCTCAAAGCATCACACACCACTACAAAACACTTGATCCATTAGGGATTAACCCAAATGACACGGCCAACAATTATCATTCAAACCTAGAAGGTTATTTCTACATACTTTATTTATAATGAATGTTGATCGCTTCTAAGTCAAGGCTCCGCAAACATTGCGAACCTCAAGGAACACTTAATGGACAACCTCCCGAGTTCACCTAGACCCAAGAGGAATGCACGCTCTCGTGACATCAATCAATCCTTCGCAAACCAACCATTGCCTAAACCCTAGGGAATCACATTCATGCTTTCGAAGAAATCACATGTCTGACATAATATTTTTCCTAATCAACTCATCTTCTTTCTTAATTAAACACACGGCTATTGGCTTCCCTAATCCATACAACCGTCCTCAAATAGAGTTCATACATCCCATAATCCCATAAGTTTCTCAATAAGGCCATCACAAAATTAACCTAAATGTGGCCGAAAGATCAATTCGATTACACCCACCAAACTACCAACAAATATTCAGACCCAAATGGTGTCACCGGAATTCGTAATAGCTGAATCCTTATCTCGAAAGCCACCACAAGCACAATTCTCAATTATCCGCAAATAAAGTCATTGATTCATCATACCTACTTCAAAGGTTCTAGAGGATCCAACAATGGCACCCAACCAATAATTTCTCGGTTCTACATGAGATCCTTAAAGATCAGTGTCGATTTGGCATAACCTTAAATTACCAATCAGAAGACCAATCACCTGATCTTCCTTTCAATGCATTTTTAAATATTCACCCGACCAGAACTTCTTAGTGACCACAAAATGACCTCCAAATGTGGTCTCACATACTAAATGTATAGGGCGCACATCCTGACTAAATGACTTGCAGGCAAGGCGATGCTAATTTTCTAATATCTCAATCAATTCGGACTCACACCCAAAATTTTTCAATCTGATTGCAAGGCATAATATTCTTACCAACACAATCCAAACCAACATAGCGACTTACCAACCAATCATATCTACGGACCCAAGAAAATGTCACAGGTCTCGATACTGCTAATGTCAAGCCTAAATCCTTAAAAAGCAATTAAACTTAGGAAACACAAATAAAAACATAAATTCAAGATTCCCAAACGATACATGTGCATCAATATCAAATTTTAGGAATCTCACATTCCATCACGGTAAATAACACATTTACCTTATGTGTCATTACCTCAAAACCCCAATCCAAGGCACTGGACTCCTTCACTGTCTGGCCAAGGGATACTAACATTCCTAAATCTGATGACTAAGCTATCCATAACTTAGAACATGTTCTCAAAATCTCATCGAAAATACATTTATCCATGGATCATTCACAAGCATACACCACGATATATCTTTATCCTCCCGGATACTGGGTCACCACAACTAAAAATCAAACCCATCTTTAAATTTTAGCTTAGTCCTACCCTAAGCCACTAAAGTTAGGGTAATTAGAACAACCCAACCTAACTTAATCATCCTATGCCCTCATCTAGTTATTCAATCTTTCTTATTCTATCCTAAACTTCTACGTAATATTCTGATTAAATCTAAGGTATCTCTTTATCTGATACATACTATGACGTATCGTATTTTATGCCAAAAATTTGCCAAAGTCCCCTCTGTAATACGGATATCGATCAAAATACAAAACCTGTAATAAGCCTGTACATCAATTATACAACTTCAACACAACCAATAATTTCATTCAAAATAATTTCGACACATCCAACAATAACAACAAACCACATAGGATCCCAAAACCACAATTAACTACATGTGGTATCGATGTTATAACCCCGGGCTTGATGTCAACTCAAACAAGATGCCACTAGGTACATTAATAAACCATATAAACCTGTGAACGTAACTATACTCATCGAATACTGTAGAAGTTAAATTATTTGAATAACACTATCAATGCCAATATACATGACCACCAAAATGATACAAAAGGCTCCAAAATGGCATAAAAATCATAAACTAAGACTTCTAGCCATCCTCCAGCATCTTCGAGTCTCCGACTAGCAATCCTCTACTCTGCCCGATTAGGTGTAAGCCTGCACTAATTTGGAGGCAAAGAAAGTAACAAAGGTGAACTAAAAGTTCAACAAGGCACATATATATATAGGTCAAGAACATGCAAAAATTATCATATTTAAAAGAAGCATAATAGTGCATTTTGGAAGAAACAAGGATGCATGTGAGATTATAGATTATGGTTCGAAAAGGATGATTTTATGGCTCGTTCCATATTTATTTAGTTTGTTTGCTT
This sequence comes from Nepenthes alata, assembly GCA_028571085.2. NCBI lineage: Eukaryota > Viridiplantae > Streptophyta > Magnoliopsida > Caryophyllales > Nepenthaceae > Nepenthes > Nepenthes alata. The sequence goes on along the minus strand of JAOVVI020000827.1, from coordinate 5,222 downwards.
GTTATTTTCTTAATTATCTGTTTATTGCTGAAAACTTATTTTATTGAGGGACCAAGGTCAGTTGACCATACTGACAAAGGAACGGTCGGTCGTGGTTTGGATTGTGTTTAATCCACACAATCCAAGGCCGAAGTCCTCCTATTCTCGACCTAGAGGGGAGTCGTCTACATATCATCCCTATAGATGGGGCCGATGAGCCGCTTTGGCCCAACCGCAAGCGATTCCAAAACAGGCAACGACCATCCATTATAACACGCTAAAACATGCTAAGAAATTTCACCCGTTATAAGACACGGCTAGGATACGCAGTTAGAGTAATCCTGGAGTTCCCACTACGATATTCGTGGCATGTCGAAGTTTGTTATCTATAATTCTTAGTCTAAATTTTTAGTTCCTTATTCCATCAAGTAATTCTATTCTTAAGCGCCAAAGTAAATTTCTTTGTTCTCACACTGTTGTAGAGTGTTTCATAAATCAAACAAATCATCATTCTATAAAATAGTTCAGAAGTCCATCAATTAATTATAGAATTCCCTCTATCATCAAATTTCCTTTTTCATAAGCATATTTCCATATTCTTCGTGAGCTTAGGTCCTCACGTGTTCATAATTCATACCATATGAGCTTAGGTCCCCACGTGTTTATAGTTCATACCACGTGTGCTCAGATCCCCACGTGTTCATAGTTCTTACATAATATTTCTTGAAATTTATGAGAATTAAAAAATTCCTTTTTGATTATGCCAAGCAGAATTCTTAAAACTTTTGATCATTAATTCTTTTGTAAACGGATCATAATTTGATTTTTGGAACATTTAGATCATTGTGTTCATGATTTATGTATACACCATCATAAAATTAGGAACAATTAGGAAATTCTTACCAGAATGAGTCTAACCTGTCTTTGGAGCTTCAGGACGACAAATTCCTTCGCAATTGCTTGTATCACATTTCCGGAGTTAAGTCATGCATCTTCATGATTATTTCGGACTAAGTTCAAAGAGGGTATGTGTTAGGGTTCCAGAGAGTATAAAATTCTACAAAACTACCAATTCGAACACCCAAATGATAAATTAACTTATTCATGGTGCGGGTAATAATATCATTGAGCCAATTCATCCATAAATCCAAATTTAGTCGGTTAATTCCTCCGGACCGTGGGCTTAGGGTTCCCTATCCGAAAACGGATCAAAACTATAAATTTGAGCATAACATTCACACAATCACTTGTCCATATTATGGGTAACAATTGTCTAAGACCAATTCATACATTAAACCCAATATAATTAATCAAACGTGGTCCAAACGCACCTTATGGTTCTGACGAACAGGTTTTCACCTAAAATTATCAAATTGGATATCCAATCAATATTCTAGTCCCAAATTAGGCAAAAGCCCCAAAACTTCGTTGGTAAATAGGATTTGGGCGTGGGTGAATAGTGCCACACGGAAGCTAGGGTTTTCGGAGAGCGAAATACCACTCAAAACTCGATATTCAGACATGCAATCGATGTATTATTATGTTTAAATTATGGAAAACATATAATATAAATTTATTTGGGTATCAAACCAAGAATACCCGGAGAAAACGGAATAAAAGTGTATGAAAATGAAAGAGGAGAGTATAAGTGCACTTACCTCGACCCAATCTACCATTTTTCTAACTAGCTCGAGCTTGGATTCAGACTCGAAGGGCTTTGTTCTCCTCTTTTCTCTCTTCTCCCTCCCTCTCTCTCTTTCTCCCTGAACACTACGAAAAATGCCAGACAGAAACTCGCACGCAGCTTTATCACTGGCTGGCGCTTGAGCGTGCGGCGAGCACTAGCCAAATTGGAAATGGCTCCTCTTTTGGGCTCGAGCCTGCAGCGAGCCCAACGCTACATTTTCCTATACTATGATCAAAATTTTAATATTTCAAAATCCACATATCCCAAACTTAATTATATTATTTATATTAACTTAATTACTAGAATTTAGAGCGTTTTGAGGACCGATACCTTACAATTAACCTGATTGATGTAGAAGGAAGCCAAATTTAATTAGACAGAAGATTGTGAAAGAAGTATCCAAGAATTGAAAGATCATTTGACAAACGCCTTAATTGTGGCGATTTCAAAAGGATTTGAAGGATTTGTAGTTTATTGTGACACTTCTAAGACTAAATAGGGTGTGTTTTGATATAACATGAAAAGGTAATCGCTTATAGGTCAAGGCAACGGAAGATACATGATTTGGAATTGGTGGTGGTGATCTTTGCTTTAAAGATTTAAAGACATTATTTATATGGAGAGAATTTCTAGTATATTCGGACCACAAGAGTCTCAGAAACTTATTTTTTCAAAAAGAATTGAATATGAAGCAAATGAGATGGATAGATTTCTTAAATGATTACAATTGTGATATTCAATATCAATCGAAAAAAGCTAACGTAGTAGCGGATGCTTTAAGCTGTCAATTGACGAGTTTTATGGCTCATTTTAGGATCAAGGACATGAAGATGTTGGAGTGTATGAGACGATGTGATACAAAAAGGCACTCTCAGGGCATTCGAATGATATTGTCGTATATCTAAGTGCAACCAAAGATTTTGGAAAGGATTAAGTTGCTCCAATGAATGATCCATTTTTTATGAATATTGCTCGAGATTTAAATCAGGACTCCAAAGTAAATTTTAACATAAGAGCTGATAGAGTCTTGAGGTTTTGGGAACATATATGTATGCCAAATATTGGAGAATTGAAAGAGAAAATCATGAATGAAACTCATTGATCAAAGCACACTATTAATCCAGGGATTAATAAGATGATCAAGATTTAAAGAAAATATTTTAGTGACAGAATATAAAAAGAGAAATTGTAGCTTATATTGGAAGATATTTGATTTTCCATTAGTTGAAGGCCAAGTATAAGAACCCACCCAACCTATTGCGACCTATGCTACCCCCTAGTTGGAAGTGGAAAGACGTAATAATGGACTTTGTTGTGGGATTGCCAAGGATGCAGGTAAGTCATGATACTTTTAAATGACTGTAGAACGGCTCAATAAGTCAGCTCATTTTATAACCGTGTGGATAACATTATTTGAAAATCGGTCAGAAAGATTATATATTTATGAGGTGGTCAGATTGCACAGTGTGTTAACTTTGATTTTGTTTGATCGAAACTCAAGATTTGTCTCCAAACTTTAAAAAAGTTTGCATCAAAAATTAGGGACTAATCTAAAATTTAGTATAGTATATTATCCTCAAACAGATGGACAATTAGAGCAAACAATTCATATTTTGAAAAATATGTTAAGAGCTTCAGTTTTAAAAATAAAAGGCAATTGGGATGATTATTTATCGTTGGCTGAATTTGCCTATAATTATAGCTATTAAATAAGCATTGGTATGGCGCCGTTTGAGGCTTTATATGAGGAAAAATATCATTCTCGGATTCATTGGAAAGAAAATAGAGATAGGAGGCTTTTAGGGTCGGAGGACATTCAAGAGACATTTGATAAAATTCATTTGATTCATAAACAGTTGAAAGTTACGCAAAGTCGATAAAAGAGCTATATAGATAAGAGGAGATTGGAGGTAAATTTTAATATTAGAGACTACGTATTTTTGAAGATATCTCAATTGAAGGAAATCTTGAGATTTGGAATTAAAGAAAAATTAAAATTGAGATTTATTGGATCGTTCGAGATTTTGGAGAAAATTAATGAAGTGGCCTCTAAACTTGGGAGATGTTCATAACATGTTCCATGTGTTGACGCTATAGAAATATGTATATAATTTGATGCACATCATTGAATACAAACCATTAAGAATAGAAGAAGACTTAACATATAAGAAGAAACCAGTTCAGATTTTGAATAGAGGAGATCAAGGGCTTCAGGAAAAAAATAATTTCATTAGAAAAAGTCTATAGAGAAACCATTCATTTGAAGAAACCATGCAGGAAAGAAAAGATAAGATTCGAGAAAAGTATCTGCATTTATTTCTTCACTGAGATATGTAAAATTTTGAGGACAGTTTTTATAAGGAAGGAGAAATATAAAGCCCGAGTCTAAATTTATTATAATATTAACTAATTAAGCTAAAATATTTAGAATTAAAGTCAAAAGAGAAAAAGCCAAAGTCAGACCAGATTATATCAAATTGAGGGATGCCTGACTGGTGCCTGACATGTGCTTATGCGTGACAAATGGACTACTTGGCACTTTATGGAAGTTTGATTGTGTAACAACCAGAGCTCAGATCCCTAAACCTGACTCGGACCATCTAAGTAAAAATCTCGGATCATCCAAAATCATTAATTACACGTCATCAAACAATTTAAATGAACACAATACAATCGCATCACTACCATTTAAGACACCATCAATAGTAATCATAAATGTATCATTAAATAAATATCCAGAATAGTAATAAATGACTTCAATAAATGATATCGATATCCAAAATATCAATCCTTATAAAAGAAATCTAATAAAAATCTAATAGTAACTGAACCACAAAATTCGTAAATCTCTATCCTAGAAGCCTCAGTCTCTGATATCACATTTGCCTAAAGTCTACACAATAACACGCGATCTTTTTAATCTTGATATCAACCTATCTACTTTGGAGCTAATAAAATATAAGAGTGAGCCGAATACTGAGCAAGTAAAAATAAACAACAATAAAGGAGTACAATAAAGCAACTCAGACGATCAAACAATAAATAAAATTAATAATAATAGGTAATATACCAACTACTGTCTGAGACTCAATAACATGTCATGTTTACAAACTGAAGGTCATGTGAACAACTGGATATCAAGAAGCAACATGGATTCCATTGAATCTGATCATCAGCTCAATACGATGTCACCGCTGTATGAATGATCAAGAATCTCCATGGAGCTTATTATACCATAGTGAATCAAAGTAGCGTATTTATGCCCCCGACGGCTAAATGAGTACCACAAGATTACCCGATATCCATGGTATCCCTACTACCTCTACAGTCCACTCAGAGGCTGTACCCGTAGCATGCTCTTATTATCTTCGATACCCCTCGCCAATGATATTCCAGAAATCATCCTCTACAATGGTCACTAGGTTATAAGTATCCTTTCTCAATATCAACGATCTCGGCTAACTGTACAAGATAATAAGAATTCGATTATTTGCCCAATTTGAGGTCACGACTGTATAAGATAACAAGAATCTCCTTTGATCTTATTCTACCATAG